>JAFBJQ010001150.1:102624-136170 GCA_016785345.1 Trinectes maculatus
ATTTCAATTACCGTCCCCCCCCCCCCACACACACACACACCCCGAGGCTGTGTCACTCTCTGCTCAGTTGGCTCCACAATGCCTCTCGTTGCCGCTTTTTATTTTTCCACCCTCTTCCCGTCCAAATTGGATTTGGCCGCCGGCGCTGCTACATTTATATAATAAAGCTTATATTTTGTCAACCAGGCTACCATCCCCATCAAACCTCATCCTTTAGTAGGGTTGATCACATCTCCTTCATATCCCAGAACAATGCCAACCATCACCTTACAGTATGTTCAAACATAATAGTCATACTGCCCACAGGCTATGAATGAGGTGTAATGACTATTGGCTGAGTGCAGGTATGCAGGAAAATGGCTTTTCCGCTTGACGGACAGCTTTTAGTCTGAGTGATGTGTTTGATTGTGTATCAGCACAATCAAATGTATTTAAATAGCGTGCGTGTAGGTGTAGCCAAGGGAAATACGTTTTCTTGAACAGCTGTTGTGTCTGTCCATGCATGTGACAATGCGGACGGTGTTGATGCGTGTACAGTGTGGATCTCAGAGTCAGGGTGTTGTGTACTGATGCTGCACCTCGTGCTTGCCCTTCATGCGGCACACTCGGATGTCGTTCTTATTGGATTCCCATGTCCGTTTCTGGCAAGAGAAGGGTGCACAGTCAGAAAATGCACACAACAGGTACACACACAGTACAAATTAGCGCTCGCTTCAATGCGCGTGGGCGAGAAAACGAGCCTCACCTTGCTGTAGAACATCTCGTCACCTGCCATGTTATCCAGCTCCACTCTGTATAAGTCATCTCTACAAAGCATAAAGACAAAACCTCTTTCACGATTCACATGTCAATTGGACTGATTGAATTTAATATGTATTAATAATATTGACATAATTTTAAAAACTGCAAGTATGAACAACAAGACATTTTTTTCCAGATTGTTCAACAACAACATATTGGTGTTGTGGTGGAGAAGTAAACTCCTGTGTTTTAATTATTTTTTTTAGAATACTTTTGGGATGAAACTGATTCATTTAAGCTTTTACATCTTAGGATTTGATCCAACAGCAGATGTCATTTCTCACATTAGTATGTGAGGACTCACAGAGTAGAGGTTCATTTTATTAGTCATTTGGCAAAAATCTGTGAATATATCATCTGTTGTGCCACTAAACAGCAGCCTGTCTCATTTATGGCTGAATAAAGAGACCTACTGCTGATGTTACTGTTGTTGTTGTTTTTTTTTTTTACATTTTTTTACCAGCACGTCATTTCAGTTAGTACACCACCTGTTTGTGTTTTTTGCCACACAAATCTGTTCTGCGCAAACAGGCTAAAGCCACAGAAACAAAAACAGCATCTGAATTTTATCATGTTTCATTCCAATCCAGTGGACTATACTATTAATTTAGTTATTACGCAGTGTAGCTTAGCTCGGTTTTGCTTTCTCCCTTTGTGGGGATAGAATTAGAATATTAGATGTTTTGGTATTTGACTGTATTTACATTATCAGTTAAATGTAGTTTTGATGCAAACGATCAACGTGATCGTCATAAAATATCTTTGCTGCTGAGCCCGATTAGATGTATGAACTGCTATTTGCCTACCACTGATATGAGACTATTCTTATAATATTGTGTAGGTGAGCACTGTCAACAAACAGCTTTCACTTGACATTTAACAAACAAGATCGAATACAGCATCTCTGAAAATGTCCTCTGCAGAGTGACGGCACATAGAGGCAGTGGCATCAAATGAAAGCAAAAGGATATTAATGCGAACATGTTGGTAACACACAGTTGGAGGCGGTTGCCGTTGGTTACCTGGCTCCTATGTAGAGCGTGCGGTTGACTTGGAGGACTGTTTGGATATGCAGCTCCTGTCTCTGAGCGGAACGATGAGCTCTGCCCAGGAACACGGGATATCTCCTCGCCACTGACATGAGCACATCCACAGAGAGAACGGCGTGCTTACAGAAACATCCTGACTTGAAGTGTCTCGTTCAAGGACAGTTTGACAGGTGAAGACAGAGAGGGAACTTTTTTTTCTGTCTATATTTACCCAAAGTAAAACTCAGACAGAACATCAGACCGCTTCTGCAACCTTCACTTTAATAGTGTCTTCACTCATCCCTGATGCTTTTGTTAAAGAAAACAATCATAACGGGCCGAGATGAATGGCGGCGCCGCGTGAACGACTTTTGTGCGTCCTGTCATTTTCCCAACACTGCAGATAAATGAAAGGGAATAGTGGCAGTATCAGATGAAGAGAAAGTTTTGAACAGGAGGACAACAGTCTCCGCAGGGAGCCCTCATCAACACGAGACAGATTGGGAAAACGTCTCATTGTCCTTGACTGCAGGGGAGGAAGAGAGAACATAGTCATCCATCTCTACCTGTCTCTCCCCCCCCCCCTTCACCCCCCCAGGCTTCTCACTTGTCTACAGTGTACCCCATCCCACTTGTTTGTCGTACTTCACATCTCAACTTTCTTTCTTTCTTTCTTATTTATTAATCTACAAAAAAAAACTAGGCTCCGACCCTTGACCCCACCATTTCCACATCTGCCACAGAGTCATTCATCAAAGCAGCACACGTTTGCACTCACTCACACACACCCACACACACACACACACACGCACGCACACACACACCCACACACACACACACACACAGTGGGAGAGACACATACCCTCCATGGGGACGTAGCTGAGGGGACTGGGCTCCTCGGGGAATGAGCCCTCAGCCAGCTGAAGCAGCAAGAGAAGAAATGTGAGGGGAGGAGCCACGGTCGCCATGGCAGCAGCACACATGCACTGTTAACAAAGAGAGATGGCAGAGAAAAATGTCACTGTTGTGCACTGTTTATGTCTGTGTGTGTGTGTGTGTGTGCGCATGGACGAGGATTTTTGGGAACTGGTTTGTCGATGTTGTGGTAGATTTCTCGGCACAGAATTTCAACAGGTACCTGCGTGTGTGTGTGTGTGTGTGTGTGTGTGTGTGTGTGTGTGTGTGTGTCCGGACAGGGTCAGCAGTGCAGCAGTGGGACGGCTGCTACCGGCCGGGCTTCAGCAGGGTGCTAATATGTTTCCGTTGTCTGCCTTAGTGGCGTAATGGAGATCTATTGTCAGAAATGTCACTCCATTGTCAGACTGCTTTAATTGAAGGGCTTTCTCACAGCAACACAACACAATGAGACACAAAACATTCCGAGGATAACAAAGCCACTTTGTGTGGTAATGCCTCTTCCACTAATCGCGTCTCCATATGGACATTTGGAGGCTATATTACTGGTGATTAGCAACAAAAGAGGAAGGCGCTGGTCGCTATTGATCAGACAGGGAGAGTAGGAAAATAGAGACGGAGGCAATGAAGCTGGACAATGTGTGTGTAAAGGTCAAAAGTCAAGAGGGCTCTAAATCACAAACAAGAAAAAAGGAAAGGGAACAGGTTTTAGACTTTGAGGATAATGAGCCAAAAAGGGGTCGTCCTGCATGGGATAGGTACACACACACACACATCAGCAAAACCCAAGCAACATCAGGAATAAACAGCACAAAATGCAAAATAAATAGATTTTGCATAGAACTATTTATAACAACAGCATGCGGTTTTGTTTTGCTTGAAGTCAGTTCTTATATGGCACTAATTGCTATCACGCACAATGACTGGCTGCTTTAGTTGCAGTCTCAAAGTTTTAGAACCTAAACCCCCTCACGAGCAACATAAGATTCCTCACGACGACTCAGCCAATACTTGTTGAGATGCTGGTGGGTCATCCAACAGACGCTGTCTTCTATAGAGCCACGCTGCCAACATCACCAAACAGTAAAGGGGTCAAACGGTCGTAGAAAACCCTTAAGCTACACATCACTAAACCTAAACAGTGGAATAACACTGCTGCGGACGAGTTGCTGCTTATTTTCCATAATGTCTGTCTCTGATGTGAGAATATGTTGATATCGAGGAGGAAAGAAGAAGACAAGACGTAACAGGGAAGTGAAAAGGCGTCTGAGCACTTGGGTTCTGTGGAACACAAATGCGAAGAAAGTTGGTGAGTTAAATAAATGACGGCCCCCATTCCATCAACCTGAACGCCGTTCAGCACCACGTTCCCACCATCCCCCGCTTATTTCCATTACGTCCTCCCTCTCCCTACCTCCGTCAGCTTCATCCCCCCCTTCATTTCTCTTTCTTTCTATCTCTTCTTTCTATCTATCTTAAGATAAGACCACTGTTCTCAGGGATAAATTACCAGGTTTAAAGGGAGGTGTGCTGCATGTGTTGATATATATACAGTTTATATATATACTATATATATACTATATATCCCCCTGTTTCACCAGCACTTCACACTTTGACTGACAAGCTGCTTGAAAACATCAGTGAAGCAGCGCAGGGTGCAGACTATACACAGGGGGCCACTTCAGATGAATTTCTAGCCCAGAGATTGCAGGTTAGACATCTCTAAGTCTTCTCCTCATCAGACGCTTTGGAGGTGCCCTAAAGATGTAGGGGTGGGGGGTGGGGATGAGGAACCCCTAATGGGGTTGGGTTGGGTTTAGGGTTAACTTCATTGGATTATGACTGTTTCATGAAAGTTGATGCTTGAACCTAAACTGAGTTTCTGTTTCCATTTGTTTAGTCACTGACTGATCAGGTGATGCAAACCTCACCCCCCTCTTCACGGTTGTTATTACGCAGTCACATTTAAATACACCTAAACGATAAATACACTTTTACATTTGGTGTATGTTTTTTACTCACGGTTCATGGTTAGCATAATTCATATAAAAACACAAATACTTCATATATTCATGTACTAATGTTTGCCTTAAAATCTCAACACTCAACCTTATACGTAAACATATAAAATATGTTCAGAGAGTAGAGCTATACACACACGCACACACACACACACACACTGCAAGCAAACTGCACTTGCAACATATTAAATCCCTGCAGCCAATCATTAATGAAGCCTCCTCATTAGAGTGCATATTGATTAAGGTTATTGATCCATAAGATAAACCATCAGATCTGGTCCAAGGCCAGCATATAATAGCTCTGCTGCTGGCTATAGTGCCCTGACAGAGGCAGTTTCTTTAATGCTGCGGGCTGGGAACAGAGGTTTGGGCTTTGACGTTTCTGTTGTCGAGCGTTCTCAGTTTTCCCTGCTGAGCTTAACGACAGATGAGGGAATGAAATATAAAAGACATGGGTGGCTTGAATAACGGCTGAGAGATGGCGCCTGCTACGGACTTCCAGCGCATCACACTATAAAAAAAAAAACAGACTGCTGGTGAGGGAATAAGTATCAGGAAATCAAGGAGAGGGTGACAAGTGACAGGACAGAAAAAAGAGAGTTCTGTTATTTGTGTCACATCGTATTAGCAAGATAGGATTAAATGGTGTGACGCTGACACGGTTATCATGGGATGCACGTAATGTCGACGACAACCACGCAGTTCAATCAGCCCATTAGCAAATCACCTGCTAACACTCACATCATTAACCAATCAGCAGGTCATTTGAAGAAGCATAATCACCTGCTCTCACCTCTTATCAGTTTGTCCATATGTTTAGTTCTCACAGGCTGGGACTCCATTCCATTTCATCCAGTCTGTTTCTCCAGTGTGCTGATGTGCACCTGCTCATGCTGATCAGACGGGACTGACGGGGTGAACAGCATGCTGGGTATTTCTATACCCCCCCCCCCCCTCGCATCAGCAAGCAGTTCTAATGTGAGGTTATATATTTGATGATTATATATTAAACATTTACCCATGCACCCATCCTGAAATGCCACAGTGGCCTTTAGTGTATATTATACATGCTCATATTTGCACAAGTCATCTCAGCTCAACAAAGATCAATACACTCTCATCCCGCTACACAGAGACAGAATCAAGATCGCCATCCCTATTCACAACAACGACCATTACGTGACCACGAGGAAACAGTAAGACATAAATACAAAGGGTCTCAGCAGTCTGTCTGAGGGCATGGACGCACAGCCAAACCCAATGCTACAAGATACTGTGCTGTTGTCAGGATGACTGAGCTATGACCTGTGCTGCACCTGACTGATTAAACCTTCACTGTGTGTGTGTGTGTGTGTATGTGTGTGCACGTGTGTGTGTGTGTGTGACAGAAACTGCACAGTCCAAACCCATCACTGTGTGGTGCTGACATTTCTGTTGTAATTGTGTTTTCAGATGCCTTCTGTTGAATCTGTTGTTGTGATTAAGGTCTACAGGCAAAAAATGTTTTCTCTCTCTCTCTCACTTACTCTCACTGTCTCCCTCGGTCTCTCGCTCTCCGTTTGGCTGCTGCAGCCACTCCACTCTGTGCCTTTGTTACCGTAGCAACCAATAGCAAAGCCAGGCAGAGATGTTCTATTGCAGTGGATGTAAAAAGCGAGGAGGGCGTGTTCGCCCTCTAACACATACATAAGTGTGAGCATACTTGCACATGTGCAGACACGCGTGCCCACACACACACACACACACACACGCACACACACACACATGAGTGTGTATGGACCGTGAGACATAAGCAGGTGGGGGTACCCTCTCTCTGAATGAGGAGGGGGATGGGGGAGCAAGCAAGCAGTTTGTCTCTATGTTATCTACACCCTGGTAAAACTGCACAGGCTATTTAAAAACAAATACAACAAGTTATTACCAAGTGACATAAAAAAGGTGTTTATAGGAAAGCGTTTTCCTATAAACATCTCGCCTCGTAAACACGGTAATGTTTCAGCTGCATCTGTCCGTCTGATTTAATTGTTCTGGTCAATTCAATCACCTGGTGAGAAGCTGACATGATGATGAAATATGTGATGTCGCAAACTTGATAACAAAACAAGGTACATGCGAAAATAACTTTCTATTTGATAATAGGATTTTCTCCCAGTGCAACTCGCAGACATCCCCTGAAAGGTTATTCTGAAGCTGATCGTTTGATTTTGGAAAAAAAAAAAAAGTCAAATTTAAGTCCAAGTGGATCTATAACTGTAAACAAAGCATATGTCAGCATGGAAGATTTAGCTGTAACAGAATCACTGCCCTCTCGCCTCATTTATAATACAGTGGCTGCTGAGGACAGTACGCGGGTGAAAACCTGGAATCAAGAAAAATGGCCTGAGGATAGAGACACAGACACGGGCTAACTGGGAGAAGTGGGTCACCTTCAGACTTCAGTACACCACGCAGAGAGCACCATCGCTTCATTACCAGACATCAAACACGCTTTCAGCAAAAAAGGGAAAGATGGGAACAAAATAAGAGATTTCAGAAAGGTTTTCTAACTGTGGCACAGTGGTGATTTCACATAACATCATTACAGTAGTGAAGACAAAAAAGAAAAACAAAACATTTCTTGTACCATCAACACAAAAATGTCATGATTGGTAACAGATTATTATTAGGGAATTATTGTTCCACATTTGGCTGTGTCCACAAAATCTCTATCTCTAGCTGCAGATATCTGGGAGATATAAGTGTGGATTTGGGGTCGCTGGTTGCTGATGATGCTCTCTTTGGGCCTTAATGCATTATTATTATATAGCATGCAGTGACTTTGGGAAGTCTCTGCTTGGCAAATGATCGCAGTCGTAAAAACTCTGGCACCATAAGCTTAACCTGAATACAAGTCTAAACTTAAATTTTCACACTTTTGTATTTTTGTATTAATTAAACACACAAAATAGAGAATGTTCATAAATTAGCTTTGAGCGTTTTGACAGAGCTTGGTCTGGCATTCTCATTGTTTTGGCGTTGTTAGCCTAATAGCTCCGCTGGTAAATGCTGGCTAGTTCCATGTTTAGGGACATCAGATTCCAATGCAAAGTGCAAAATGGCTGCAGTGGGAATAATTATTTGTTCTTGGTCTATTAGAAATCCTCCATAACAGGTGGCGGTACTGGTGGTGCCACATGGTGTCAAAACAAACAGGGCGAAGTGAAGAAAAATGATTGCATGAATATGTATTCCGATTGTTTACGTGTTGGAATATACAAACGCGGTGAAAAGCAAATATCCATGCAGACACGCACACGGGAATCACTGTGTCAAGTCTTTATCTTATCGAGTTGGAGGTGATATTCCCTCAAGACGCTGCCTGTCTCCTCAGCGCTCGTCTAATCAGAGTTAAGGGAATCTGTCTTTTGCCGTTAAATATCCTCGACTACTATTCGGTTTACTGGGTCATTTATATGCTAATGCAAAGGTTACCTCTGCGTAGGCCTTTGACGCAGCCGCGTGCCGTTTAGGATACGGGGAAAAGAAGAGAGGGCTGGTGAGAATCAATGAGGAAAGAAAGGAGATGGAAACAGAGATAGTAGAAAAGCGAGATGAAGGAAAAGAGAGAAGACGTGGAGCCAGAGAAGAAGGGAGCGATATTCTCTTGGGTGAGTGCCGTAGGTAATTAAAATAGGATGGACAAAGATGGAGTCTAGCCAGAGCGAGCTCCATCTCCATTTTGACTCCTTCCCTGATCAGGCCTTTAGCTCTGAGCCAAATCGCTGCTTGTGTGAGACACACAGCAGTCTATGGATGCAGTGAATTATCAGCTTATACATAATGGACATGTACACACACACACACGCACACGCACACACGCACACACACACACACACACCATAACCATAGTGTAATCTTAAAACATCTCTTCAACCTAAAATATCATAATTTATATAATGTAATTGTGTTCGGAAGCCGAGTCCCCATAACGCATTAACTGTGTTAACAGCTCTAGGTCCCCACAACGTGAGTAATCCTGAGACCACACACATACGGGCACATGTGCACGTGCACACAAATTTATAGTGCTGTGCAAAGCTGCAGCAAGGGCAAACGTTTCTAACCAGAGTTTGACTGCAGTAAGCACATATACATTCACAGCACAGCGCCGAGCCAACACATGAGTATGCGGCGCACACATTCGGACACACACTATGAGCACACAGCTGAACACATGCACAACCCAATACATGCGACTGTGGCAAAGATGCAGAACAGTGACAGAGCTTTTGTGCATATACATCTCACCGGTTTCGCTGGTTCACCACGGTCGTTGTGGTGCATTTATCGCTCAAGGTCTCTAGGGAGCGTCTTTTTTTTTCATCCTAACCATGTCTTGTGGTAACCTGATTTTCTTCAATGCATTACAAAAGAGGAATCATCTCATTGCTTTAAAATGTGTGTTTATTTAAAGACAATAAACTGTGAAAGCAGCGATAATTATAATATTTCATTGTTTGGTTGTATTTTGCCTCCTTGTGTTCCCTTGTCTGTCGTTTTTCCACGACAACAAAGACTATGCTAAATCGTCTCTGTTCTAATGCCACAGTGTGGCATCCATTACATTTATCTCATACCCAGTTACCTCGTACCTTCTCTTACGCTGATGTAGACGGAGGCGCGGGCTGAAAGGTGGCTCATACTGTTGTCATGTTGTGCGTTGTGCTGTGATCTCTAGTAAGGGTAAATATAGCTCTTTTGGCAGCAGCCTGTTTCGAGGATCACAGCTCCCAATAGGTGGTCCATACGCAACAGATATCAAAACGCCAAAGAGCCTGCATGTGAACTGGCATGTGCACACATGCACAGGCATACACATATTCGACTGCATACAAACTCTGCAGAGACGCATCTCCCCTGGGACTGTTCTCTCCACCTTGCAGGTATAATTGTGTTTCTGCTGTGCTGTGCGCCTCTCCTTTCAGTTGTGACTATGGGCCCGAGATGAAAAGCCATTATTAAAAGGGAAAAGTTGTTTGATGCAAAGACGGGAAGGGTATGGGAGAGGACGGGGGTGAAGGCGAGAGGAAGATTAGACACTACAAAGCTTCATGAGGCTTCAGCACCATCTCAAGTAGCTGAGAGACAAAGGACTCGGCTATGCCTTTATCACCCAATAAGAAAGTTGTCCAAATCCCTCTGGCTAAGCTGCCATAACTAAGGCCTGGCTCTGGGTCGGGTGTTTGCTGAATATATTGGACAACAAAGTGGGGAAATATGTGAAGGTGAACTCCAGAGAAATATACAGTATATACCTCCAATTCATTTTCTGCAAAGAAGCAAAAAGCAAAGTGGCTCGGCGGTGGCATTTGAGAAAAGGTTACTCGGTTATTCGCTTATTTTGTCTGTGGATCCACAGATATGTGCGAGCCTCTGTGAAAGTATGAAGTAGATGCTCATTTCCTCCATTTGGCAATTTCCCCATGTAAATGAGATCACAGAAGGTACAAGACCGGACTGGCTCTATCTCCCCTAATCACTCACGACTGAAATGGCAGTCGGTTAAATGGGAGGACCAGCTGCATGCAAACAGATGAGTTCATTTCAGAGACAAACTAGATTATACTACTTTCTTTTGATCCTCGCACACTATGAACCACAGCACACACAAACATCTTGTACGCACAAATAAAATATGCATGTACGTACTAAAAAAAAACCATACATGCATTTCTATACCTGACCCCTGGATGATTGGTTATCGAGGGTTGGTTAAGATGATACAGTTGACAGAACAGTGCAAAATGATGCATTAAAACAGTGCCTGCACCCCAGGGGAGGAATCGGTGATGACACAAGGTCATAAAACTGAGGAGTCATGGTTATTGTGAAGTACATGAGGGATTTTAACTCTAAAAACAATGACAAGACATTATCACCTGGTATATATGGCTGATAGAGCAATTTACTCTATTCTTGTATTATATTATTATACAGTTTATACTGATGTGGACAGTTAATTGCTTAGTCTGCAATGTGTGTGTCTCCACAGTGTGGCACCTATCGTGTATTTTCAGAAAGGCCTCTCACATCCACACAAAGAATCTCTTGCACATTGGTATGTATTTTAAATGCCTGTCTTGGGATAAGACTTACTTTCTGACAGTAGAAGAAGAAAGTACGCCTGCATGACTCCTGACCCTCTGGCCTCCTTAATCCTGCAGAATGACTCCCTGAGGTCCACACTCTGAGGACCTCACTGGAATAGGTCATCCAACAGATGCCTGCCCAGCTAGCTCCTTCTGATCTCATTGCCTGCGGGTCTCCGGACCATTTTAAGTGTTGATTTTGTTTTGGTACCTCAGAACTCTGTATATGTCTGTTCTTCTCAGAAAAAAATGTGCATTTTGTTCCAATCTTTTGACACTAGTCCTAAAAAAAAAACTAAAAAAATGCCATGAACTTCTTAGCGCAGTATTGGGTTAATATAAATGTGTAGATTAATACTGTTTTGGAGTTGTGAAAACATGAAATTCTACAGTCAGTTTATGTTTTAAATAAATTGCTACAGAGAGCTTTTGTTAGTGTTGACACTAACAGTGTCAGTGGGTATAAAATCTTCGGTTTGTTGTCATTTCCCTTTATCCGACGCAGCTTAGAACCTGGGCTGGTTTGCATCAGTGTGTGTTCCTCTCTGTGTAATTTGTCGCCGTTTGTTTGACTGTTCTCTTGGCTACACGAAAGCTGTTTGGCTGTATCTCTCCGCATCCAACATCTTCTGCCTGTTTCATCTCTCGCCGCTACCCTGGACAGGTCGCCAGTCCATCGCAGGGCCAACACAGAATACATATACAAACAAACAACCATTCACACTCACATGCACACCTAAGGACAATTTTTTTAGAGTGGCCAATTAACCTAACCCCCACAATGCATGTTTTTGGGCGGTGGGAGGAAGCCGGAGTACCCGGAGAGAACCCACGCAGACACGGAGAGAACATGCAAACTCCACACAGAAAGATCCCCCGAACCGAGATTCGAACCAGGGACCTTCTTGCTGTGAGGCACGAGCGCTACCCACTGCGCCACCGTGCTGCCCCTCCGGACCATTTTAAGTGTTGATTTTGTTTTGGTACCTCAGAACTCTGTATATAGCTGTTCTTCTCAGAAAAAAAATGTGCATTTGTTCCAATCTTTTGACACTAGTCCTAAAAAAAACCCCCAAAAATACCATGAACTTCTTAGCGCAGTATTGGGTTAATATAAATGTGTCTGTTTTGGAGTTGTGAAAACATGAAATTCTACAGTCAGTTTATGTTTTAAATAAATTGCTACAGAGAGCTTTTGTTAGTGTTGACACTAACAGTGTCAGTGGGTATAAAATCTTCGGTTTGTTGTCATTTCCCTTTATCCGACGCAGCTTAGAACCGGGGCTGGTTTGCATCAGTGTGTGTTCCTCTCTGTGTAATTTGTCGCCGTTTGTTTGACTGTTCTCTTGGCTACACGAAGCTGTTTGGCTGCATCTCTCCGCATCCAACATCTTCTGCCTGTTTCATCTCTCGCCGCTAAACACACACAAAGACACACGCGCACAGGCACTCA
This sequence comes from Trinectes maculatus, assembly GCA_016785345.1. Lineage (NCBI taxonomy): Eukaryota > Metazoa > Chordata > Actinopteri > Pleuronectiformes > Achiridae > Trinectes > Trinectes maculatus. The sequence goes on from JAFBJQ010001150.1 coordinate 114,971, forward strand.
CACTGTCGCTCGGCACGTTGCTAGAAATGGGCTCCTTAGCAACCCAACGCACTAATCTGCCATTGGTTTGCACCCTTTGTGTTGTGGAAAAGGCCGCGTTGTGCTGCAATCCAGTTGTATTTTTATCCGTGCTTGAGATGCTCTGTTTGCAGCTTAGCACGTGTGATTGAATACAGTCCTGAGCGATCAATAGAGCTCATTAATTGTCCCTGTGGGCAGTTGTCTCGCCCGGAGGCCGTCTCTTAGAGTACTTTTACCTGCAGCCCGTTTCGCCCTATTACGTCAAGTGGTTCCAACTTTGTTTGCAGCGTGATTAATTTTCGAATTGAATTACTCACAACTGGGCTTTCCGTGCTATTTATCTGAGACTGAAGTATCCATTTGGTTGGCTTTATGTTTGGGCCGGGCGGGTGTTAGAGGGCCTTCCAAAAGGAGGCCGACGGAAACAGTGGCTGCACCTGTTGTTCCCCGAAGTTGCTGTGTGGTGGGGTTAGCACCTGCTCTCACGGCTGCTGTGTGGCTGTCTGTGTGGGCAGCGGGGATAACAGGGAGACCATTCACACCCGCTCAGACTGCTGTCTGCAGCCCCTCTCCCCCGAACCTCATGCACGCTCAGCTTTTTGCACCATCATTTCTTTCTCTGTCGTTTCCATCCTCTGCCGTTCACCCCGTCGCCTTCATATCAGACTCTGTGTGTGTTTCCGCGGCTCCCTCTCCCACTTTTATCTATTTATTTCGTTTTATTTTCGTCGACGTCTGCAACCATTTCTGTTTCTTTCTTTTTTTTTTTCCAACCCCCTCAACACGCACAGAAACACAAACACATAACCGGCCGCAGCTGGTAGCTGTTATGGTCCTCCTGTGGAACTCGATAGCTTTTAGGGTGAAGGATGACGCTGTAAACAATAAATTACCCATAACTATTAAATCACCTCAGTAAGAGCTGGGATGGCAGTAAGTGAGCATTTCACTTGAGTCATAGAGCTTCTGAGTTTCAGCCAATGTGAGGGGGCAAGTTACTGGGAGTGTGCAGGATGCATTTTGGATGGTGGGTAGAATAAAATTGTCTTTATTATGTGTTTATTTGAATAGTCATGCGAATCGGTCACTGCTCTATCTGCTAATAAGTATCTATTTCTTTTATTTTCTTTATCTGGACTTCTCTTGTCATAACATTAATAGCCTTCCCTGTGTCTGTACCACGCCACCACCTATTACCCTGAGTGAATAATGACATAATCATTTGCATTTATGACTTCAGAACATCACATCTGACCTGTGTTTCAATTCAACTTTAAAAAAAAACCCACGTCATTAATTTGCACATGGGAACAATTAAATGTGACATAATGAAAACAATCAGCCTCACATGGACCTATGATCCGGGTCGTGATTAAATCAGGCTTTGTGCTCCTCTAGGCAATGCAGCATTATAATCTCTAAGTATTAAGACCTCTTTCTTTTTTCTTTCTTTCTTCTCTTTCTTTTTTTTTTTTTTTGCTGAGACATCACTTCAGGGCTGTGCTATGTGTTCGGGATAAAACGCTGCAAGATCGCATGTGCAACACGTGAAAAGAGCCATGATGTGCAGGGGTGTGCAACAAAGCTGTGCACATGATGAGGAATGAGAAAGCAAACTTGCAGCAGACACAAAGAGCGGTTGTTGTTGTTGTGTAGAGCCGGGGTCCAGGCGAACAAGCCCACAGTGGCTGATCCGGAGCAGTAATGCAGCATATCGCGTTTGATGGCTGTAATAAAATTGCGCACACGCAATGTAATACCTGTTCATTTCACCCATCCCATCCTACCCCCCCCCCCCACCCACCACCCACACCCAACAAACACACACACACACACACAACCACCCTCTTGTCTCCCTCACATCCATCCATCTGTCAATCACAGCATTGGCACACTCACCGCACCAGATGGTAGCAGGTACGCAGGCTGAGACAGGTGCCAGTCGCCTTGTCCGGTCGCTTATGTTTTTCTCTTCCTCTGTGGAGAACGGGGTGATGGACACCGGGGGGGTCTCGGTATCCAGAGCCTGTGTGAAGCAGCAGCTCCTCAGCCGCACCTCACCTGTCTCTTCCCTCTACGGACCGTGCGCGTCGCCGTAGCATCACCGTTCACCAAACCGCCCAGTCAACTACAAAACGCCTTTTATTTCCCTCTACAGAGAGAGAGGGGGAGAGAGGGAGAGATGGAGGGAGAGAGAGAGAGAGTCGGCTAAAGGTGTAAACAGGACTCCGGCAATCTGCGATCCAAATGAGGTTTTCGTCAGGGACAGCCTTGTTTGTGAGGTTGCAAATCCCAGATCCTGCAGTTGCGGACTGTGGCTCCAGCCAAAAGGAGCCGATCAGACGCCTGCACCGGGTCAAGCTACGGACGTGGAATCAGTGGTCAGCAAAACGCAATCCCCCCCTTTTTTAAATTTACAGTGGCGAGGTGCAATGTCCAACGCAGAGCAGGCATAGTGACAGCAGGGGCCCATAACTCACAGCCCCTGAAAGCCAGTCCTGCAGTGGACCGGTGATGAATGGAGGTCTCTCTCTCTCTCTCTCTCTCTCTCTCTCTCTCTCTCTCTCTCTCTCTCTCTCTCACACACACACACACACACACACAAACACTGAATCTGTTTAACTATTAACTATGACATGAAATAAGTGTTAAATTGTGTTCAAAGTTGTACATTAACGTACAACCAACACAATTCTTTATAATATTATATTATATTCATATCTGTCTATCTATCTATCTATCTATCTATCTATCTATCTATCTATCTATCTATCTATCTATCTATCTATCTATCTATCTATCTATCTACATTTGTATTGTATGTATGGTTTTCTTTAATGTCCTTGCTTTTGTTGATGTCTCGTGTTACTCGTGTAACATTCGATGTCAGGTTCCTATCTGGTGAATGTACTTTACCACAACAACAGTTAATCGCAGTCCTAAAATTTGAATTAATTCGCAATCCCCAGTAGATTATTATTATTAGCCATTATTTCAATATCGATCACACACGTGTGCAGTATAAATGTGATTAGAATAAATTATTCTCCGGCACTTTTAAATTTTGAGAAGGAACACGCTCCTACATCACTTCCGGCTGTAGTCGGACTGTAGTAAAAAAAAAAAATCTGGTTGTCATGAATATCGGTGAACTAACTGCTCATAGCTGTCAGTTCCCGTGAGTACAACCATCAATGTCAAGGCTCAGGAAGGATTTTCGAATTGTTGTGCTGCTTCTCTGTAAATATAGTGGCACAGCAGCCCGCCTGCCGACATACTGTGAATCGGTAAGTAGCTAGCTCTGAAGCTACCGTGCTAGCAAGCTAGTCGCCGACGCTAGCTTCTTGTCTTGCTAACGATAAGTAATGATATTTTGACTTTTAGCGTCCATCGCCCCGCACGGTGGATAATGCCTTATTTACCACAGTATGTGACGCATATCCACGTGTATATTTGTCGGTATGCTATGTCATTGTACGGTTAGACCCGTAAAATGCCTAGCACCACTGGCTAACATGTCAGGTTAAAATCGTTGAGAACCATAAAGCTACATTAGCACATCAGTCGTTCTGTGTTCAGAGGGGGTGTTGTAATTAGTCATCAATGTCCACGATCACATCAGGACATCTGAATCACTTAAATTTCGCTGCGAGATATTAGAATCGTGGACTCACGGATAGCGCCTGTAACTTATATCGTATCAAAAGGTATTTAGCTGCATGACCTGTGTAATAATGACACAAACAACCAGGCGTATAACCCTTTTAACGTGTTTGTGTATAGAATTGTTTTTGAATCAACGACAAATCTTCTTCATAGGTGTGTTTTTGGGTTTACCTTTACATGTACCCTTTGGTCGATATTTGTGTGTTGCTGTTTTGTACCAAAAGATGTTTGTTACTGAGCAAGAATGATGACATATGCTTCTTAAAGTTAATTATCTGTCACTTCCTGGAGGCACAAACAAGCTCTAAAAGGAACAACACCCAAAGATCAGACCTACTCAGTGGCCATGCCATTGTGACCAGGCCATTGTGACCAGATGTTGTCCTGTGACCACAAGCCATTTTAATGTATAACCTTTTCTTTTTCGTCAAGATCCAGCTGGCTCAGTGACTACACCAGAAGACCTTGGCACCATTTTGTGCCAACTTATTCCAAGATCCAGGGATTTCTGAATACAGGTGCATTAATGACATAATTTCTATGTTGGATGTCCGTCAACAATGATGCTTGTCTATAAATTATCAAACTTGTGTAAACACATTTTTATCTGACTTTCTAACTAATAGAATTATATTGGTGATCGGTTATCACAATGACTTAACCATGGTGGTATGCAATGGACAGAAAATCTTCCTGTACCCATTAGCTTTTAGGTAGCCAGATGTATGCCTTATTCAGATGATGCATAGACTGCCAGCTTTGTAAAAAGTCTTTGAAATATCAGGCTGAGCTGATTTGCAAACCTAGTACAAACTGATAGAGGCTGTAGGCTAACACCAGGCAGAATGCAAATACATTGTGATGATGTGATAAATATGTCAAATGACGAATTCTGGTTCCACAACTGACTATGTGCTCCCTGTATGCGAATGTCACGTGATGTGTGCTCTCAGGTGTGTCAGAATGGCTGGGGATTTGGTAAAGCTCTTGTCTGTAAAGTTGTGTTGATGTAGCCCTGCACTTGTTCAGTGTTTTAATGAGGTGATTGTTTAAAGATTGAATTTGCTCAGTATATATTTGACATTGATGTTCATATAGGGCCTGTATTCATTGTGACCAAAATGTGTTCAAAATGAAATGGTGTCTTCTCACGTATGTGCTCATAAACACAGTGGAAAACCTACATGTAGCATAAAGTATCGTACTTATTTTTTTCTGACATCTAATTACTGTCTCACTTTTTTCTTTAACTAGAAGATGAACGGTCTGTCCATACGAGAGCTATGCTGCTTGTTCTGCTGCCCTCCTTGCCCCAGTCGCATTGCAGCCAAACTGGCTTTCCTCCCTCCAGAGCCCACCTATGCCCTTCTCCCTGACCCAGATCCAGTCTCTGGAGCTGGAACTGGGTCTGGGTCCAGCTCTGGGACTGCTGTGCCATCTCTTGGAGCCCCAGGACTGCGTTCTCGGCTGGGCACTGGTACTGGTAGTGAAAGGGGAGGTGGTGGTGGTGGAGGAGGAGGAGGTGGTGGTGGTGGGAGCAGTGGCAGCAGTGGAGGAGGTGGTAGTGTGAGTGAAGGCAGGTGGAAGTTGCATCTCACAGAGAGAGCGGAGTTCCAGTATTCGCAAAGAGAGCTGGATGTGACAGATGTATTCTTGACAAGGTCCAATCGAGGGAACAGGATTGGATGCATGTACATTCGCTGTGCCCCTAATGCTAGGTGAGACACACTGAGACTGAATGTGCTTCCACACGATCATCAATCTGCTGTTAGTGTTGTTTTGCTTGTGTTTTAAATTGGGCAACTTACCGTTCTACAATATATTACTCTCAAATCAAATGGATTTACCATGAACTCATTTCCTCCTGTCTTATTTTTCTTCTCATTGTTTCTCAGGTTTACAGTGTTATTTTCTCATGGAAATGCAGTAGACCTGGGACAGATGAGCAGCTTCTATATTGGCTTAGGCACCCGCATCAACTGCAACATTTTCTCCTATGATTACTCAGGCTACGGTGTTAGCACTGGCAAGCCCTCTGAGAAGAATCTTTATGCTGACATTGATGCTGCCTGGCATGCTCTGCGCTCTCGGTAAGCTGGCAGAAACTCTCCCTTTCCATCCAGAGGATGTAATTAACAGCTAAGAAGGACCAAATGACACTTTGGGCCTTTAGGAAGTAAACGAGAAAGGGTCAGTCACATCAATAGTCAATAGGTAATTAATAAACATAATGTTAACGAGATGGTAATCTTAAAAACACTGGGGGCGACACTGCAATTGTCTTTTCAAATTGCTGTTCAAATTAACTTTCAAATAAATATGCATTAAGTTTTAAATAGTAATGTGGTAATAGTTTCTTTCCCGTTGTGTTTCTCTTATCGAAGCTGATGTGTTGTGTTGTACTGTGTTGTGTTTTGTTACATGTTTGACAAATAGATAGAGTGATGCTCTTACAAAATGTCTCAGATTTTTGAAGTCTGTTGCACATTTAAAACAAACTGTGACTGTGAGCTTGATGTTACAATGTAATTATATCCATGTTGGACTAACATGTTAACTGATCCCTCAAGTGAATCTTTCTATGTGATTTGCGTGTTTGCCTCAGGTATGGCATCAGCCCTGAGAATATAATCCTGTATGGACAGAGCATCGGCACAGTGCCCACAGTGGACCTGGCTTCACGCTTTGAGTGTGCTGCTGTGGTCCTGCACTCTCCGCTCACGTCTGGAATGAGAGTGGCATTCCCCGACACCAAGAAAACATACTGCTTTGATGCCTTCCCAAAGTAAGTTGAGAATTTTGTATTGTTAATGTTTTAAATATATTTGCAAAAAACAAAGTGACATATCCCCAAAAAGTCGTAGTTACGACACCAGAAAAACATAGCATTTAAATAATGACTTTAATCACTATGCAAAAGAAAATATAAACATTTCCATCAATCTCCTACCATGGTATAAACAGCTTCTGTCCTCCAGTGCCAGAATACTGTATTTTGTAAATATCTGCATGGAATATAGAAGCGGTGTTACACATTGCATTTCAGAAAAATCAGGTTGTGTGTTTGTCGTCATCATCATCAAATAGCTTTCGATATAATTTCTATCAATCTATTAACCCACGTAAAATAAGTTTTATATTATACCACTGTGGGTAGTATTGCATGATAATAATTAGCATAGCTGCAAAATAGCAAAAAAAATTTTTAAATGTTTTTTGATCCCTCTTTGTTGTCTCCATGACACCATTCCGTTGCTTTGCTGCAAATTCGATGAGGTGCCTTCATTTTAAGGTTTACTGTCAGTGGATTGGTCATAAACACAACTTCTGGGGGAATATCCGAATATATGCTTTACCACTCAATAAAGCATCTGCAGTTTTAATCAGATCAGAGCAATAATACTAGAAAAAAAGAAAATAAACGTAAACAGCTAATATTTCCATCATATTAAATCTATTTTTACCCAATCTGTATATAATATGTAATGAAGTGATCCAGTGCTCATATGTTTACATTCAAAAGCATTAAACTCAAACTCGGTGTCTTATTTTAGACAGACCAACATTTTGCTCTTCAACCAAGTTGTAGTATGCAAACTGCTTCTCAGAAAAGTGTTAAAATGGTAAAGTGTTTAAATGAACTGTAGCGCCACAAACGACTTCCTTGACATGTCTGTCTATTTTGTGCCAATGTGGAGTAAGCATTGATTCGCTTGAGCAATTGCAAAACCTTTTTAATAATCACCGTCTAAATCACCGTCTAAAATCAATTATTAAACTGGAAAGGCTGTTGATGCATTGCTTGTCTCCTCGTGAGTTTAGTGTACGCAATTACTGAATTTGAACAGTGATTGCTGATAACACTATTTCTAAGGGACAGTAGTAAAATTATTGCTATCTTTTGTATCTACACCAAGCTCAAAGAATCTATTGACTGTACTACTGGAATAATTTGATAATCTTATAATAATAATTTTTAGGTGTAATGTCACTATTGCTTGGCTGTAATCCACAGTCATTGTAGTGAGAACAATTCTGTAAACTGGATTAATTTTGTTACCAGCATCGAGAAGGTGTCAAAGATCCCGTCTCCAGTGCTCATCATTCATGGTACGGAGGACGAGGTGATCGACTTCTCTCATGGCCTCGCCCTTTTTGAGCGCTGCCCCAAGGCTGTGGAGCCCCTCTGGGTGGAGGGAGCTGGTCACAACGACATTGAGCTTTACAGTCAGTACCTGGAGAGGCTACGGCGTTTTATCAACCAGGACCTTGCTGCTCAGCATGCCTGATAAACAAACAACCGCCTCTCTGCGTTTGTATGAATGAGCCTGTCTGTGTGTGTGTGAGTGTGAGCGAGCGAGACTGGGTGAGAAAGGGTCGTGTAAACCTAAAAAAGATGTGCGATATTTGCCACATCTGTGTGTCTTTGAAGCAGCACACCTGACAGTCAATTTTCAACACAACCACCCTGTTTCTGGTTTTAACGGAGTGAGCTTTTTTAATCAATCGTTAGCTGGGTCCAACTGTACAATGGAGAGTGACAAAAATGAGAACTGAGATGAAACAGATACAGTTTTTTATTTGTGGATAATTGTGAACCGCAGCTTTAAAATGTGTTTACTCTCACAAATTAAGAAGGAAGAACTATGTGCGTCATCCAAAAAAGCTCACAGATGTAATTTTAAGTGTGACGTGTAAGTGAATGTATGAATCGTGGATGCGTATGTTGAGTGCATATTCATATCTCCATGGACCTGTGACACCTGAATAATGTGTGTGTGAATGTGTTACTGTGAGCGAGAGGCAGTGCTGAAGGAAATTGATATCCTGATAACTTGGAAGCTGCAAGTGCAGAAGACTTATGGATATTAGTGTTTTGTTGTTGTTTGTTTATTTTTTTCAAATTTCTGAATGAAGAATACCTCCACAGCTTGACCAGTTCTCTTACCGGTGGACAAACACTGGTCAAGCATGTGTTCCTCCTCCTCTCAGTTTACCTGTTCATGGACATCCATCTGACTGCCAGGGCATTTCCCAAGTTGTTATCCAGCAAACACTAACCTACACATTTCCTGCGGTTTGAGGGTCCATCTTTTTTCATATGGTTTCGGTTGTGTCGGACACACAAGGATTAGTCGGTAGTACTGTCTTAGCTTGTATGGCCGAATCATATTTTATTTATCACACTTATTCTGATCAACTGCAGTCTTACAGCAGTTTAATTTTCCAAGTCTTGTTCCAGTATCTTTTGTTGCAAGCGTTGAACAGCCTCCTGCTCATATTCACGCAAGCACATATTCTTGTGATGTGTTTGTCTTGATGTAATTAATCCAAACGTGTTTGTCATAGTGTAGGGCCATAGACTGTTCTCAGATCCATGCTTGTTGAAATCATGACTAACAATGTGACTCAGATGGGGTGCCAGGACATCATGCCTACTCTAGCTCTGTTTTAACCTCTGTGGCCCTAAATGTAGGAGCTCTCTTATGGGTGGCAGCAGGCTTCAAGTCTGACACAAGCCATATTTGAGCCTCTCACTGTTGGTGTGGTGCAGGTTCCACCACACACACTTGCACATTGTCACACACAAACACACACACACAAACATACATACCTATACACACATTCGAACACTACCTGCATACAGGCATAACACATGTACTGTAGTATGCAGTATATTTACACATTTATATATAAATATATATATATATCAGATCAAGCATGGCAAAAGCAGGTCTTAAGTTCAGCACTATTGTACAAAGCATCTAAAGTGTAATAAGGGTATTAAAATGTAAGTTAGTGTGTCGTCTTCATTATTGTCTGTCTTCTACAGGCCAGCATTAGGATACTAGGATCTTGTTTGAATAAGTACTAATATGCCGTGTCTGCAGGTCTGAAAGAGAAGTGGTGAAGTGGTTTTATATTCACAGGCTAGCACCACACTTCAGACCCACACAAGGTAGCTGTACACAAGACCCCACATTTTTCAGTGATGGTAGCTGTGTTTTGTTAAAGGGAACAAGTACTGAACTAGCACTAAGCTGATTACTCCATTTTGGGAGTACACGTGGGTCTTAATAAGTGGTGCAAAGTTACCAAACACTACTTGCTTCCTGTCATCATTTCGAGCAGGGAACTTCACCACACTCATCCTGTGCTTTGTGTCTCTGATATGTAAATAGTGGAAATCTGTTACCACCTTGAACCAGGGATCTGAGCTGTCAGAAGAATTAGAAAGAGTTAGCGCTTCTTTTTGGAAATAGAAGTAGTCCTCGTTTTTTTTTTTTTTTTCCTAGACAGGTCGTATTATCAGGGAAACCACTGGATCCACTTTTCATTCTTGGGGTTTGGTTCAAGAAATGAGGTGAAAATTTTACCATTTTATTGATGCACCACTATGGTTGACATTGTATCCTCTGGCCCTGAATGTTTATTGGGGTGGGGGGCGGGGGGTGGGGTGGGGAACTGGGTATGAAACAGTGAAAACTGTATGCATGTTTATTGTGTTTTGCTGCGCAAATGAAAGGGTGGGACGTTATCTCTGTTATATATTCGGTGTGAGGATTAAGATGAACTCATAGCATATGAACATTGAAGCGCTTTAAAAAAAGAAAAAGAAAAATGGGACGTTTATTTGATTTTTTTATTGCTGATACTCACTGATGTATTGTTATGAGTTTTGTGCTAGAGTTTGGTGGGTGGGTGGGTGTGTGGGGGTAGACCATATTAGTGGGATGTTTATATGGTTACTGTACTTACCTATTCTATTCTTTGTATTATGATTTGTAATTTTATGTTGCTTTTTGAACTAAGAATATGATGTAATGAAATTAATTCATGGGACTGAATCTTGACCTTTTTATGGACAACTAAATAATAAAAAAATCACTTATGTACAAAATGTGAAACTCGTAGTGCTGTTTTAAAACAATATATGAGACTGTGTAAGATAATGTGATTCTAAAAGGCAACATTTTATTTATACAACGAAAATATTCAGCGCTTGAATGACTTGATTAGTTTTTTTAAATACATAACATCAAAGACAATCAAAAACAAATATGACAAATAATTTCATGCAGTTTTATGAATATTGCTTTAAACAATTTTCAATAAAAAAAATTGACAATTATGCATTATTAGAGTTGACAATCATCTTCCTATCTATTCATATATTCACAAGTGTTTTGAAATCACTGTACTTATGATTTCAAAACATGGATTAAGCAAAATTTTCTATGAAGCTAGTGTTTAACAGGAACTATATAAGAAAAAATCTGCAAAGACATTTTTATGACGAGAGAAATTTTAGCGATTTGTGAAATCCTCTTTGTGTCTCCTGCATAAATCAAGTTAATGGAAGTGACTGCCCTCTGCTGGTTGATTGCTGTCGCTAATACTCCTCATTAACAGGAGACTCCAGCAATTAAACAGGACAAACTACAAAAGTCATCATTTATTAATTTCAAACCAACAAACAATAATGCGATTCTTTCATCTTTTTGTTGACATTTCTCACTGTTGAATGTTGTGTTGACTGAAAGACTACTGCCACCTTTGCAATCAGCTGACCTCAGCTGTTCACAGGCCAGTAAATAAACACTGCTCCAGCAGGATGACTCCATATAGCCTCGAGCAGGAGACACACACTTCTGCTTTTGATTTGCCTGCAGAGAATTGGTGCATGCCTCATTAAAATTGTTGTGATGCTTCTGTGTGTGATGTGGTGCTAATAATAATAACAATAATCATACAAATAGTTTTATCGACTCCATGAAAACAAATGTAGAAAATGTGCATTTCTTTGGAGAAGACTTTACTGTGTGTCAAATATAGAGGATGTCAGTGTTCGGGTGCGTTTGAGTCTGTCTAGACAGGGCTCAGGGTGGAGTCTGAGCAGAGCGGCTGTGGTTTCCTAGAAGGATCTGTTTGTCACCATGCTTTGCTACTGGCTACGTCTGTTGGTATCTGTGAGAGAAAAAGAGGCATGTGTCAGATTAAAAATTAGCAACACCTTTAAGTTGATAAATAAAAGTCCTGTAATTCATAATATATATTTTTATAATATATAATATATATATATATATATTTTTATAATATATATATATATATAATTGCGTCATAATACTTATGGTGTAAGTGGTGATTAACTCTGTACAGTGTTGAACTTCCCAGAGGGTGTGACCCCGCAGGAATGTAATCAGTTATCTTCTGCCCCCGTTGCTTGTTGTGAACCTGCGCAGCAACTCTGTCTAATCTGATCTGCACGTAATGGTTTTCCACGTCGCCAAAAACCGGTTCAAGCCGCGTCTCTCATTTCTTGTACTCATCTCCAGCAGTCTTTCCTGTCTTTCCATTGATGTACTTGATGTACTACCTTTTTCTTTAGTTTTTTTTTATTTTTGCATGCGTACTCACTCTCTGTGGTGCAACGACCACTCACTCGCAGCCCCCAAGGAGTTGATCTGCTCCTCTAGTGCTATGATCCTCAGTCCGATGTACCCAGATGTCAACAGCAGCAGTATAATTCTACAAACATACACACATAATTATCTCCTTGATGTGCTGGAACTGGCAGTTAGTTAGAGTGAATGAATAGCTAAACGTACACTCTGTTTACATACTTTTTAGTCAGTACAGTAACTTCCCAGTAATTTGACCCTGTGTGGCGCCCGTTTGAGCGTCGCATGATAACATTTTGTATCATCTCAAGGTTTAGCCTTTATTTCCTTGAGAGTTTCCAACCAATCCAGTCAGCATACCATAATGTACAAGTCTGTGTTTCATATGTGTTTATATTCATACATGGCCTTTTTTCACCCCTTTTACTATACCAGGTTTAAAACAGCACATGAGCAGATTCCTCAAAAGCATAAACAATAATACAATGTGGACAACCTTTACAGGACAATACTTACAACATAATGTAGATGTAGAACAGGACACCGAGATTCCTTAGTTCTCTGTGGAAGACTAACAGGGCGACCTTTTCGATGACCCTCCAGATCCATGACACCGCTGGGTGAGACAAAAATCATCATCTCATTATTCTACATTGATACTTTATACTTTTGGGTTAGTTGAGTTGTGTGACCATTTATGAGGGCTAATTGTTTTCACCTGCTGAACTGCTTTCAAGACGGGAGCTGCATCTTGTGGGGCCTGAAAAAAAATACAAAAGTATTTAGTATTTAGTATAGTTATATTTGGTGCTATACGGTAGCCGACATATTTCAGGCGAGCAAGTTTAATAGAAGTCATTGCTTAACAAGATAAACACTGATCTTCTGTTACCATGGCAACACAATCATTAGTCAGCAGTGATTATTTCCCTTACCTTCACTGGGGAACTGGGGAAAACCACTTTTAGGATTAAAGCTGTCTTGTCTCCCCAGTTCGTGATCTATGCTGTCATCCAAACTGGAATAACTGGAGACCTGTTGACAAAAACAATCATGCACTCTGTATTCAGTATTCATATTCGGGGGGGGGGGCCTGTTGCTTCAGGAGGTCAAAGCTTACCACCTCGAGATCCACTTCATTGTCTGCGGAGGAGAGATGAGGGCTGCTGTTCGCGCTCCCCTCCTGTTTCAGTCGCACACAGACACAACACGTGCAAAATGAGCTGTGTTCAAGAAGTGATTGCTTTTATGTGCATGTAGATTTAGTGCAGCACACACACACACACACACAGACACAGACACACACACACACAGAGTACCTGTGCGTATGAGCAGACACTTTGGAGGAGTCTGTAGCACACCTCGCGGTTCCTCAAAGACACAAACGAGTGCTGAGGGGGGAATAAAAGAGGTTAGATGTAGAGGTCCACTAGAGCTTTCACAGACACCGAGGGTCCTCGGAGCCCGATTATGAAGGAATCCAAGTTTAATAGCAGCCAGTAAAGTGCTATTTGGCTTCCTGTTTTATCTGTACAATTCTACCGTATGCCTCTGATGCAGTGAATCTATATATATATACACACACACACACATACACACAGTGTATAGTCCTGTGAAGCCCAAGGTGCTCATTGAAAATATAATGAAACAAAACTCCAATGTTAAAGGAATAAAGAGGAAAAGAGGCACATATTAATTTAAAGAGTGGAGCCTGACCTTTTCTCCATCAGCAGTTTGGATAGACAGCAGTGACAAAGCCGAGTTATGTTTCTTCACCTCCACCACACTGGACGCAGGAATCACCACCTGCAGTGTGTGGAAACATGAAACTCCCTTCACACTCGGTGAAACAACGGTGAAGCCCGTAACTTGACAAAGTTACTACGGTACTTCAAAAAAAAAAAAAAGCCTGATGGCTGGAGTTAAATTCCCAGTACAGTATAGCCAATGTAAATGTTTACTTCTTTACACTGAGCTCAACAGAGCATTGCGCTTATAGATGGAAAATGAAAAACACTGATCTTTGACTCTGACAGATCCACATTGTGGCTCTGCTGTTGTCATGAACTGTTTGGTCATTCGGCTGCTCTTTAACGCTCCGCATGGTTTTACCTTGGTGTCTTTGAGCAGCACGGACGAGTAGAAACACACGTGGTTCTCAGAAACGTAGAGTTTCCCATGATACAGCACCTCCTTCTGCAAGGCACAGGTGAACGCTACAATGGAGAGGTTAAACACAACACAACACACACACACAACCACGATTAGTTACCTGGACGACAGAGATTTCGCTGCAGACATTTGACAAAGTAGCCCGCTCTGTGAGACAGCATGTGATTGGACAGGAAAAAGACATCAGGTCATATTGGGGACAAAAGGACACAATGTCGTGTCATTTTCCAAATCATATAAAAAAAAAATAGGACGCAGACTCTGGAGCTTAGCTCAACTCACTATGGGTCAGGTTCTCCTCCTCGGGAATTTCCTGGAACAGCTTGTGGAAGTTTTTATTGCGTTTCTGTGGCGGGAAGAAAAAAAAAACGGTATGAGAGCGGCGATGGTAAAGCAGTGATAAACAAAGACCTGAGAGTGGGCTGTAAAGATTCAGGAGACGATTGCCAGCGTGTTTGTCCCCCAATAGATTCACAACATGGTTTCATTCGGTATTATTATTCTAAAAGATATTGTTGTTGTTGTTGTTGTTATTCTGCCTGTGCTGTGGTGAGAGAGACTTACGTGGTCAAGTTCCTGGGATTGCTCAGAGTTCTCCTCAGCTATGGTCCTGAGTACACATGGAGGTCAAACACACAAAGGAAATGAGGGATGTTATGTTTTGGCACACGTTGCTGAACATCATCTTCCACTCTCTGAGCGGTGTGCAGGCTTGTGGCCTACCTGATGGAGGTGTTGGAGTCGAGGCTGTGATTCAGCTCCTGGATCTCCTGTGGAGCGTCGTCCAGACCGTGTCTGGATTTCTTACTGGTAAATTTGTTGCTCCCTCTTCTTAGGCCAAAGACTCCGACTCCGACTCCGTCCGCGGAGCTGGAGGAAAAAATGTCAACAGTGATGATTCAGCGTTTATAAGTCACGCATGATGGAACGGCCTATAGTGAAGAGCTTATAGAAACATCTGCATGCGTTTTTATCATAGCTATTCAATATCAGCTTTTCTTGTTTGCAGCAGATGAAAGAATCTCCTCTGCAGGTGTAGCATCAGCAGATTGCATATTAACAATGCTGCTGAGATGAGAATACGCCGTTCCTGTTTGCTTGTGAAGCCCGTCTTGTGTGTCTGTCACTTTCACTTCTTCCTTTAAGGCATCTGAAACATGTCTGTGAGCAGTGTTTTGACTGCTGTGGACCGTCAGCTCATTAGACTGGAGGTGAGGCTGGCTGTCTCCGGGCGACAGCAGCAGCAGCCTCTGGTGAACGCTTTCACTTTCTCGTAAATCAGCAGCTACAAACACCAGAGACACACAAATATACACGGCACAGCAGCTGTTTCAGGGCGAGTCTCACTCGGATTGTTGGATTGTTGGTCGGCTGTAAAAATAAGAAAAGATGAGAACAGATGCCTCACGTCAACAAGGGAACGGTAAAATATTCATACTCACACAGAGCTGTCCAGGGAGAATCTCCTGAGTTTGAGACTCATAACGAAAAGTCAAAAAATTCCAGCTCACGCGCACACTAACACTTTCACACATGCAGGAGTGTGTCTCAGTCCATTTAGTTCCCTCAAGTTCAGAAAGTCTTTGAAAGAGCTTGTATGTGGTTCTTTGGTATCGTTTCCCAGCAGCGGCTCTGAAACAGCAGGTGACATGTGAGTAAGACAGGCAGGGGCAGCCTACCTGTACGACGTCAGCCAATCAAATGTGAGAAGTGGAAGAAGCCACACCACTACACACATAGCTCCAGCACACCTTGACAACAGATTCTACATTTGGCTTTACATGCCTTGACCCTTCACACACACAATGCACGCACGCTCACACACACACAAACAATGCATGCACACACACACACACACACACACAAACACACACACACACACACACACACACACACACACACACACACACACACACACACACACACACACACACAATGGTATTAAGAAAGAGTGATCATGTGTCACAGACTTGACAGTCACACTTGCGTTTCCTGCCATGCAACCTGCTCAGCCTGCACAGATAGACATCGACAAGTAGGTGATGGCAGCGCAGATGATACGTAACACATGACACAACACGACACGACATGACACGACAACTTTGTAAGAAACTGGTTTATTTATACAGGCAATTCACCCTGGTGCATAAAGCATTGTATGAGACATACTCTGATCAGCAGCAGCATCCAAACTGCTTACAGCACTGAAATAGCCCCAAACCCCTGATATTAGTATTTTGGTTTTGGATGGTTTGAGATAATCATTAAGTTGAACATGTTTTAGTCTCAGTTGTCTCGGCGTTATATAGATGACTTTTGTTGCTTGATTGAGTTTGCACAACACAACAGTCTCTGGCTTACATGGATTTGTGTTGTTATGCTTTGTCACACTACAGAATAAAAAGAAATGAAGTAATATATTCAAATATGATTAAATGCTTGTAATACCACCTCAGCAGCAGAGGAAATTATGTTCATTTGACTAATATCTGTTCATGAATGTGGGAAGCCTGTGAATATTCTCATTCATCCAGGTCATAGTTCATGAATGTGGTTTCAAACTCACTTTGTTATTTCACTTTGTTTCCATGGCTCTGTTGCTTGATTAAGTAAAAAGAAAAAAAAAAGCCACAATATTAAAGCCAGTCAACAGTCGTAATGTTGTGTATATGCAGGCATGTCTGACAGATGATTGTAGTCATTGTCATTGTGCTCAGGAGTTGTTTGTTTGGAGCGAGGACACTCTGACCTATGTGACCTGTGTGTGCGTGCGATAGTGTGAGGCTTAGTGAAAACTACCTGCATTAAAAAAAAAAAAATCACGCTTGCTGAAAGAGGTGAATGGGGCTGAACAGCTGTCTAACATTACCAGGCTTGTCTTAACAGCTCAAGAAGGAAATATTATAGGCTCAGGCAACGACAGCGTTCCAGTAACCATTCATGACTTAAAGTGTGATGGACAGAACAATACATCCCTCACGCCGTCTTTTGTTTCATTTACGTCTTATTATTTGAAAACACCGTTTCTATACACTGACAGCTTGTGGCTGGGAGCCCTGTCAGAGATTTTGAGGAAGTTATAAGTTAAGCAATCAGTGATTGGTTATCATCAGGCAAGAATGCATAGAACTTCCTCCTTGTGTACGGTGAGCTTCACGTCAATGGGACAGATCACAGTCAGAAAATATGAGGATGATGGATGTAGCAGATTTAATTTTACTTTCAGTTCATAAGAATAAAAGCTTACCATCTTGTGCATGGGCGTGTGTGCTCGTCCATACTGGAAACACATGATCGACATTCCTCCTTATCTCGTAGTCGTAAACATAGTTTTGTGATGAATGTTGCTGAGTTACTGTTGGTGTATTATTAAAAGGCTCGACATACAGTATATGGAAACACGTGAGACATTTAGATGTATGTGTGATAGTGTACGTCATTATTTTCCTTCCTGGGCCCTTTATAGGACCTTAATGGTTATAAAAATATAATGGGCTACTGGGCTTTTTTTTTTTTTAAATGTGAACAGAGAGTGGAGTAATCTTGTGCAGACAAGTAAGTCACACTCCTTTTGTGTATTGTGATAACTATTTTCCACTCTTCCTATGTTACGACTATGAATGGAATTGCAAAATATTTTGTAGTTGTCATTTTCTGTGATGCTGGATGCAGTAACTAGAGAGGGTTTTACTGTAGGGTTACTTTGGTACCATCTAGTGGACAAGAAGTAAACAAGCAATATATATATATATATATATATATACAGTACACATATAAAAAACACTAAACCAAACAGTTCATTGTGCTGTATATTCAATCATCCTGCTTTTAATACAAAGTCAAGATACAATATCTACATCCATGGTTTGAAAGGAAAGAACAGGTACATAGGTGACGGAGATGGCATCATCAGATGGCCCTCAACACGTTTCATATTATATTTCGTGTGCCTTTTATATCTCTCTGGACACAATAATCAGAAATCGAAGAAATAACATATTTCATATATGTCACACACCGTCAAGACTGCTGTACCACACATAAAGTTCATATCGGAATATTTTCAGGTTGAAACAATAACTTTGAGACGTGTGTGTGTAGCGGGGCGTTTCTTACCCGGTCTGCTACGATGTGCTCGCCACCAAACTAAATATCAACAGCTCGTCAGAGGATTTAACCAACGAGTCAGCTCTATAAATCTAATTTCTCTGATGCCCTTGAACAGACCATGATGGGTTGGATCATACCACTGCTGCTATGATCACACAACTGCTCTTGCTACTGTGTGAAGGTCGAGTGGGGAGGGCAGTAAAAGGGCATCACTGTAACTGTAAACTTAAACTATGTGTGCCTCTAATTTACATCTCTAGCTAACTAATCGGACATCAGTAATCAGTATCAAATAGCACCCTACACAGAGGGCATACTTTACAATAATAAAGCAAATAAAAAAAAAGAAGCACCAAAACCGATTAAAAATAAAAACAAACAGTGACAATATCATACATTTATATATTGGCTTGCCAAAGAAACAAGCAAACAACATCGTATTGGTTATAGTTGCTAAATATCCCAAATAAATAAATAAAAACAAACGTAAAAAGTAACAAAATAGAATAATAAATATTTTTTTAAAAATTCATATGAAATAAATATGACAAGTTGAACAATAACAATAAGGCTTTTTTTTTGCGACAATAAGAACTACATCACATCCAATCCCACGTTATAGTTTGTGCTCGGACATATGTAATTGTACTGTATAGGACTCCAATGATAGACTGTATGTACAAAACTGTGACCTCGCTGAGATGTCTTATACACTGGAACATCACTGTGCTCTTCAATCACCACATTGGCCCAATCGTGATTACTGTATATATCAATTCAACAAAAGATACTGTGCGTCGATATCAAGGACTTGTGCAGTTGTACACCGAGGGAAAGATTTGTGTTGGGATGTTTTGTACAATGTTGTTTAGAGACACATGGAATGAATGGAATTCATATGGAGGTGGGGAAAGGAAGAGACCTGTTGAAAATGAGCAAATCACCTCTTGCACATACTGTTTGTTTTTTTCGGGGGGAGATCTCTTCTCTTTCGTTGCCTTAAATAGTAAAATATCAGAGGGCTTTAACAGCAAACCGATGCAATTGAAGTACATAAGCTTAAGAGGAGGAGGACGATCGGGAGACAAGTTTCATCCTCAGGATACTGTTATGACAATAAAAGTTCAGCACGAAACGTGGGAGCGTTAGGCAGCAAGATAGAACACAAGAAATCAGTCCGCGTAAGGCAAAGACACACAATAAAAACACAAGAATCCGCCCGGAGAGGGCTGAGAGCTGCTGTCTGTTCAAGAAAGAACCGGACTGAAGGCGAATTCTTTCGTGAGCATCTCTGTCAGCTGACATCGAGAGGATCTGAGCTTGAGGATGAACGAGGACTAGGGCAAATATTCAGCAAGCTTCAGGGGGAACTGGACCAGGAAGCCCGGCCCGGTCGGGGGTGTGGCGGTCTCCCGTCACTGTTCTGAGGCCTGCCGAGTCGCAGTGAGGACACGGCTGGGGCGCGTGAACTGATCCTTGGCCAGCGACTAAGAGCGGACTAGGGTCTGACTTATTGTAATGCTGGATGAAAGACGGAGCCATCTCTTCTTGTAGGCCGGTTCATGTTCACACTGCGTGATTTCTCTTGGCACTGTGCGTCGGGTACATAAGCATCCACATGCGTCCCCAGCAGTCCTCGGGGGCGGGCGGGGGTGGCGAGAGGGATGGGGTGAGTCCAAACCGCAGGCTTGTGCTGAGGCGGAACCTCGTCATCTGCTTTAAACTACAGTCAGAACTCCCTGCGGCAGCGATGGACACCTTTGACTCACAGACACATAGAAAGGTTGACCTTTGCACTTTGTAACCCCTTAGTACAACAAACCGATAGATACAAAGTTGAGGATAAAAAGCCCATTTAGGGTGCAGCAAATATCCAGGCTCTTTGTGTTTTTGTTTGTTTTCTTATATATATCTTTTTTAAATCTTTTTTTTTTTGTATTTTATACACATATAGTATCATAATTCCTGTTCAGAAGCCGTTTGTGTTTCACTTGTTCATATTGGAGATAGCTGACCACGACACACATGTATTATACATCCTTCACACTGGAACACTGAGGTAAGTATATGGATTACACGTGGATAGTTTCCACACCCACCAGTTCCTCTGCAGAGGCCCTGATGAGTGTGGGCACTGTTAGACACTGAATTCTTGTTGCTGTTTTTGTTGTCGCTTTTTGACCTTGCTGCTGTTATGATTCATCTCTGAATCTCTCTGCCAGAAAAGTTTCACTGCGTCACGTTATTTCAGGCTGTCGCTCTCTTGTTCCTGTCGTTTGATGTGGACTTCCAAAGCAGAAAGATGGATGGCTGGATGTTTCTCCACTTATGTTGCATAGTGGTCAAAGCTACCGAGGTACTCCAGAGCGGCCTGGTAGCAGAACTGGTACTCATCCTGGGAAGAATGTGAAACAGTTATTAGATTTCTGTAAATATTGTAGTAATGACACAAAGGAGCGAAAAATAAAATGAGAACATTTAGTATGTCAATACAGGGGGTCCTCGAGTTACGTCGGTTGCGAATTACGTCATTTTCGTGGTTACGACAATCTCCCGTGAACTTCCTTGTTTAGGTTTGCCCCGTAAATATGTACAGACTTCACACGGGAACTAGTTGGAGAGCGCTCTCTCTGTCTCTCAGCGCGCCTGCCGGCTTTTTTTTTCTCCAGCACCTCCACAGCTGTGTTTACTTATGTGAAATGGCCGGCCGGCCGGCGGGGGTAGGGGGGGCAGCGGTAGCCGGTAAGGAGATGCACACGGACACAGATGCGTTCGGGATCGTGGCGATACCGTAGGTTTATTCACAACACAGGGTCTACACGGTTGATA
>JAFBJQ010001150.1:136724-157775 GCA_016785345.1 Trinectes maculatus
TTGTTTCGGTTTGCCCCGTAAATATGTACAGACTTCACACGGGAACTAGTTGGAGAGCGCTCTCTCTGTCTCTCAGCGCGCCTGCCGGCTTTTTTTTTTTCTCCAGCACCTCCACAGCTGTGTTTACTTATGTGAAATGGCCGGCCGGCCGGCGGGGGGAGGGGAGAGGGGCGGCAACAGCAGCCAGTAAGGAGATGCACACGGACTCAGATGCGTTCTGGATCGTGGCAATACCGGGTCTACACGGTTGATAACAGAAATCTAAAGGAAATGCTCATTACACTCGCGATGTCAACCCCTACGGTGTGTCAAGAGGGACAAAAAAGGCAATTCACAATAATAACTCTTATTTTAGCGTGGTGTTATAGCGACATCTGGTGGCACAATGTATGCACAATGGCACAATGAATGTATGGTCCGACTTACGTCGAAATTCGGTTTCGACACATTCTCAGGGACGGATCTCCGACGTAACTCGAGGACCCCCTGTATTTTCATGTGTAAGTGAACACAACTAGAGAAAAAAATGAAGCCTCTCATACGGAGGGTGAAACGCGACTACACTAAAGAAATATTATTATGGTTATAAAAGCCAGTAAACATACAATCTCTTTAACCAGTAGATTCCGTGTGTAATGTTAGTGTGCACTAACAGCGCTTTGCTTCCGAATCATTTTCTTTTTTTTTTGTTTACCTCAGTCTGCACCATGGCGGGTCTCTGTGTCCGCAGCATTTTGACAGTCTGGAAGATGTCCACCGCCCCTTCGTAACGCATCCGCTCCAGGACAATACTCAGGGTGATGAAAACACCTGTCCGCCCCACACCAGCACTGCGGGCGTGACGGAAAACACGAGCTTTCAGCTGAAGCGCTGATGACTGACATCAACATGTGACAGGCCTTGTAAAGGAATTTTGGGATTAGTGCAAGGAGGTACATCCCAGCTTACCTGCAGTGAACGCTAATTGGTCCATCCTGACCAAACTGCTCCTTGGTTTTGTGCACTTGGCCAATGAAATCGATGAAGCCCTCTCCAGATTTGGGCACGCCTTGCTCAGGCCAGTCGGTGAACTGGAACTGACGAACTGTCCGCGATTGGCCATCCTGGTGGGGCAAACAGATAGCAGAGCAGAAACAGCACATGAACGTTTACAGCAAAACTGCACGCTCAGCTGATCTGAAAGGGCATATATCTGCTGTCTTTTCCACGCTGTTGAAATGTATGTTTATTTTGGGCCTGAGGACTAAGATATCCTTTTTACCTTCTAATGATTACTGTTATCTGACCCAGGATCAGTGGCTGTGGTTAACTTGCAGCAGGAACGTCAGTATGTCTGCTATTGTCAGCCACTCAGTACGCGTTTACATCTTTTCTCTGCGGCTCAGCCTGTCTGACTCCCCTTTAATGGAGATCAATAGAGCATCTGTCGATGTGGCGTCAGTGCAGGACCGGCTTAACTCCGCTTATCTACGACTGGCACACTGTGCATGAGCGGATGTGCACACAGACATAAAGGACCTGTGAAACAAACGGCGTCACATTCATGCTGCACGGATAATGTTGAATGAATAATCCAGCAGGTCCTGTCAATAGTGCTAACCTGCTGAGTTAGACAGAGCGCACACTATGGGTCGATGGAACATGCTTTGTCTAACCGTTCAATAAATTAGGAACAGAGCAGAAAAGTCAAAGCAGTGTGATGTTGCACTGCAGTCTGGAGATAGCGTCTTTACACAACGCAGACATGAACCCACCCGGGCATCTGTAACTTTGAACTCCCGCAGGATGTACTGAGGCATGTTGTACTCCGCCATAGGATCCACCACAAAGTACTGGTACCTGGCTGAGCGCTCAGCAGGCCAGTACTGATGACACTTCTCCTGAGAGGGAGGAAAAGAGAACAAAAGTATGGATGTGATGGTGTAAAATGCCTTAATGTTGTGTTACGTTCATGGTGACATATTTTTTCCGTACCCGCCCCATTTCTCTCAGTTTAGTGAGCATGACCACTATAGTGGAGTTGTGCTCCCACAGCATCCTCCAGAAGTCCTCTGTAGTCTCGGCCAGTGGACCCTGGGTGGCGATGTAGGCTCTCTGCTGTCTAAAACCACATATACACACACACACACACTATGACTCCACCTCCTCCCATCATTCTTGATTATTCCGTATCAGGCTTAAACGGGGAAAAGGGAGGTCAGGCTGCAGGCAAGAGGACAAACAGTCAAAACATGTGTATACAACCATTCTGAATCCCCGACTTATCATAAGCTCTTCAGCTTCTGCCGCCGAGAGCAGTGCAGCGAGACTAATATATACAGTAATGACACATCTGACATGACATGACAGGCGGGAGCACTGTGGTGAAAACCTTTCCACTCCATTCGCCCATCAAGCCATCATAAGAGGATGAGGGGGTCAGGTCACGTTAGTGCTCCGCGGGAGGAAAACACACCTGTATCCGTCTATGTAACTGGCGTTGATGTAGTCGGAGCCCTCCAGGCCTCTGATTGGCTGGAGGCAGACGCGTGTGGTTTCGTAGGGCATGATGTTGACCAGTCTGTTCTTGAACTTGTTGCAAGGCAGGTTGGCTGTGACAAACCGGGACGTGTGGGCTTTGGTGTTAGCCAGTCGCTGGACAGTGAGAAAGTCAAGATGCGTGTGTGACTTTTTAAAACGATCTAGAATCGCAACCGTATTCTCTATATTATTTCTATTATTTCTATTATTTATCTATTTATTTATTTATTTTTTAATCAACAATTTAAAAAATCAATCTTTCCATTCATTCGTCAGACCAAAATGATAAGTAAAAAAAAAAAAACGCTTTCCATTTGAGCTCTCTCTTACCTTGAACTCCAGCTCCATGCCGGTGACGTGCTCTCCAGGCTCCACCTTGGACAGCTTCTGCATGTAGGAGTACAGACTCCTCGCAGCCACCTCCGTGTTCCCGCAGGCCACAGCCTCCAGCAGGGCCTCGTGAATGAAGCTGTACTGGTCCTCCGTCTGCACCATGTAATTCCTCTGTGAACGCATCAGGGTCACGTGACCGTAGATGTCCACGGTGCGCTCATGTCGAATACGCTCCAGCATGGCGTCGATGACGATGAAACAGCCAGTGCGACCCACCCCGGCACTGGTTGGGGGAGAGGGATAAGCGAGTTGACGGATTAAAATGGAACAATTTGAACAATAAACTGTGTGTGTGTTTGTGTGTGTGTGTGTGTGTACCTGCAGTGAGCGATGATGGGTCCAGCGTCAGGGGGATTGCAGGCTTTGACCCTGCGGAGGAAGTTGAGGAAGGGGGTGGGATACTCTGGCACTCCGTGATCTGGCCAGGCTGTGAACTGGAACTGACGCACCTCTCTCCTCTCACTGCTGCCGCTCTAACACAACAAACAGCCAGAGAACATTGTCTGCTCCATCTCTGAGACCACTGCATTGTAATATCGTGTTTTGATTTCGCCTTTGTGCAGTACATAGTCTTTCACATGAATTCAGGAAGAACACACTGTATATATCCCATATGTATATGAGAGAAATAATAATAATAATTATACTGGCACCCCTTAATGTTACTATCACATTATTTTCGTCATTATCGCATTATGATGTTTCACAACATGTCAACAAAAATTTCCGGATGCGCAAAGCAACACTTTGAACGCTGCACTCGGCCTAGTTTTCTGTGTCTGTAAGTAGGCCACAGAGAAACGCCAGTCTGAGGGTCCCAGATTAGCACGTCGCTATACGACAGCGCTCTGCCTCCAGCAGTGATCAAATCGCAGCAGCTGACAGGCGGAGGACGGCCTGTTTGAACACGCCACCACGCCCAGATGACTACACTGTACTGTCCTCGCCATGTACCACTAAAGTTAATGTATTTACCTTATGTAGGGACAGGGTGCGCACACAGAACGTGGCCAGCTCCATTGTGTCCAGCAGGGTGATCTGGACCATCCCATAAGTCTCTGTGCCACGACTGGGCCAGTACTGATCACACTTTATCTACACACATAGTGGAAGAAAAAAAAAAGGTTTAGACTGTGCTTCATACCTCATTATTTAGTTCAGACCAAAACACACTCCGGCTGTGTCCGAAATCGCTCCCTAACCCCTATATAGTGCACTATATAGTGACCACGCCATTTTGTAGTGGTGTCCGAATGCTTAGGGATCATAGCATGTCCACTATATAGTGCACTCAATGTATCCCACAATTCACCGCGAAATGTAGTGAACATCCGATGGTCACTAAACGGAGCAAGATATCCCATCATGCATTGCCAGAAATTCTCTGGGCTGCGCGGAAGTGAAAATGGTGGACGGACGGGAGGGAGTTTTAATTGTGCGACAGCGATGACGTAATTACAGGCGCCGAGAGTAGTGTCTGAAAGATTTTTCTGTTGAGCTCACTATATAGTCCACTACATTTATTTCCCTATGTAGGGAGTAGGGAGTAGGGAACGAGGGAGTGATTTCGGACACAGCGTCAGGCTCTAAATGAAACACTTGGGATATGGGCCAGTAGGTAAAGGCCTGGTTTCCTACCCGCGACTTCTCCTCCAGACGCGTCATCATGACTATAGATGCAGCCCGCTGCTCCCACACCATCCTCCAGAAGTCCCCAAACGTCTCTGCCAGTGGCCCCTGGGTGGCAATGTAGGCATTCTGTTTCCTGTACCCGTCCACGTAGTTGGCATTGATGTAGTCGCTCCCCAGGATACCTGCAAAACAAGACGCTAGAGTGGCTCTTGCAAAACTGCAATCCGACTATGTGACATCATAAATTAACCTCCACGTATGACATCAAACAGCCTAACGAACTGTTTGTTCCCACCGAACGTGACTTCCAGCAGACAGCTGCTGCCTGTCTATCTGATGACAACAAACAAACAAGACTCTGGTCTACATTCATGAGCTCCAGATCAAATCTGGAGGATTGCTGGCTGCACTCGAATGCACTCGCGCTGTTTGCACAAAGCCAGTCTGGAGCACTATTTGCAATTTCATATTTCATCCATCATGCTGTGCCCCCCGCCCCTCCCCCCAAGTCACACTCCCCAATTAGATCCTCCAAACCTATGCCTCAGCTTTCACAATCCCTTACCATCTATAGGAGCCAGGACGACTCTGGTGTGGTCGTACGCGATCACATTAGCGTAGCGGTTTTTGGGCTTGTTGACCTCCAGGTTGGAATGTTCCCAGGTGAACTGCTGACTCGGGTCAATGGACTGTGAAGATGGCGGCAGCAAACACAGACACATTAGTGTGCGCTGGCATATTCAGCAGTGGTGTATTTGAAGATAATGGAAAGACAGTACACTGTGCTGTTGACAAGTTACAGCAATTAATTGCACTGCTGAATAAATCATGAACATATAGTCTGCACACACACACACACACACACAGCAATAAATGTTAAATAAGGTTTCCTTTATGGAGAGGAGGCATAACCACTCTGCAGAATGAGAATTCTTTCTATTTATTCATATGGAAGATATTTCCAACCTCGTACTCCTGGGAGAGTCTCAGGTTGTCATTAGCTTTCAGGAGCTCAATGTGCTCAGCCAGCTCGCTGATGGGGATGGGAGGATGGCTCATCATTCCTGTGTGACACCAAGGGTCAAAGGTGAAACCGAGTTCAGCCTGAAAATAACCCAAATTACTTCCGACTGACATCACGCTCGTGCAGAGACGCGGACATGATTATACAATAAAGGAACATCACATATGATTAAGGGACACGCTGGGGCAGAAAATCCATTTTGATGCATGTGTGAGGACAAAGTGAGGCGGGGTCTGGTTTGTGTGTAAATTGTTTTGATGAATTGCTTTCTGTGTGATCGGAGGAGCAACGAGTCAGAGAAAACAAACACAGACAGCACACTAATTAGGACGGTTGTGCGCACGTACTTGCATACACACACACGCACACACACACAAAGGAAGCAAACTATGCCTCCTGCAGTCGATTGTTTTCACAGCTGGAGAAAGAGGCAGTTACAGCAATCCATTCGCCATTCAAAAGCCAAGTAGCTACAACAGTAAATCAGAGTAACACTGTGATGCATAGAATAAATTATCCATTTAACGCCAATGTCGGAGCACATTCCCAGTGTGCCTCGCATTGTAAAGTACCTCGATGCACTGCTACAGCCATTAGCCCGACTGCGCAGCGTTCACGAGTAATCACTACAAAGCTCTCCTGTCACAACCGAAATGACCTCTGTTAGCATCAGCTGTCTTTGTTTGGGGAAAATATAAAATCATCTTTGCGGAGCTTCTCATAGCATCTCACATACAGTATGTCGGGGGATGACATGTGTGAGGAGGGAGCATCAAAGTGTAAAAAGAAATCTTTAAATGGAAAAAAAAAACGGAGCTGAGCTGCATCATTCTGTGACTTGGCCGGGAACATGACCTTTACCTATGGATGAAGAAAAACAGCATCGTTTGACTTCATACGTCTCGGCAAAGTAAAACCTAAGCCTTTTCACTGAAGCACACCGCAGTGAGGTGTGAAACATCTTGCCACCTTTTCAGCACGGAGGTTTCTATTAACTGCAACCACAGAAATAACGTGAGAAAAGCGATTCAATTCCGCGTGTCTTTTGGATGCTGCTAATTGAACGCATCGTTGGCTGGATGCCACAAACGCAGCAGCTGTACCATCAGAGCGGGGGCGGGGGCTGGAGGGGCTGGAGGGGTGGCAGAATCCATGCAGTTATTTTTTTTCTTGGTTATGGTGGTGAGAAGAACATCGACCCATTCCCAAACCTTTTGATACAGTCCATCTTTGTGATGATTAATCAGGGGCGTTTAAGAGCGATGAGACTGGGTTTCTGTAAATCTGTTCTGGTGTGCTCTCTGCAGCACAGCATGTGGAAGGTGGGCGAGCGGAGATGATCAGAGTTTGTCACACCGTCCGTCATGACTCAGCCATGACTAGACAGTGACTGTGCCACCTGGGCAGTGGCCGTTTTCCCTTTCAGATGTGACTGGCAGGTACACGTTGGTTGTGGATGTGCAGGAGCACTTCAACAATCAGGCCTGCATAATCTCGACAAGGTTATAATTAGCTGCATGAATATTTCATGATCACGTGATGAGGAATTGGAATTACAATTTATTATGCAGACGCAAAAAATGTGTTTGGGTGTCTGTGTGAGCTTCATACCAGGAGTCTGGAAGTTGATGCGTCTCATCTCCACGGGGTCTGTTGGATGATGGGCCATCATCTCTGCATTAGTCAAAAGGCTCTTGGTTCCGGGCTCAGACTCTTTGCGCTTGCTATTTAGACACCAGCGAATCAAAAGAGCAATTAGCATAATGCGAACAACCAGGAAGAGAAAACCAGACTTGGTCCTGAACACATCATTAATGCAGCTACTTGTTTGCGGTGCATTAACAGCTATGAGTGTTTTTACTGTTTTTGTAAATGTTCTCTGATATCCTGTAATCGCTGTGGGTTAAAACCAAAAAAAAAAAAAAAAGAAAAAAAGAAAATGATTTAATCTTACCTGTCAGGTTTGCTGCTTACAGTGAAACACGAGCAGCGGAGAGAATAATTAGAGGGAGGGAAGGAAGGAAGGAAACGGAGAGATTGTTAGAGAAGAGAATCAATATTTTGCATTGGTATTCAAAGGCGTGATGACTTGCAGCGGATATCACAGGCACACAGCCGAGTTCGGTTGTTTGATAGCTGCCTGAGGGAAGAACAAACTTCTAAATTGGAACAAATTTGATGAATATCAAATTAAAAGTTGAGCGGCTGTGGGAGTATTGCTTGACATTAAACAATTCAGGTACAAGATATGGAGAGTGTAAGCAGAGAGAGTGATAGACACAAACATATTGGACAAGGCTGGTGATGTTTTACTCATTGTTTGCTACGACTGAAACGAAACATCAGTGTTTGAAGTAAGAATCTCATCTCTGAACACAATGGTTAAACGTAGCAAAAGACACATTGGCAGTTTTGATGGATTTTGTTGACATTAAGAAAAATATGGATTAAAGCCTGTGTTATCCATTGAGGACAATAACCAAAAGCCGCTTTGGCATTTTGTCTTGATTCGTCTTATAGTTTCATTTTTATATATTTATTTTATTTTATGGATTTCATCCCACTCACTTTTTGTAAAGGAGGATCGCGATGACAATGCAGATGATGAAGACCACAGCCAAGACAGGTCCCACCACCCAGATCAGACCATCACTTGCATCAAAGGGCTGCGGGTCTGAAACTGGGGCAATTACTGGATCTGTGTATGGGCTGGCCACATACATTTTCTGAAAACAAATGTACAAAGTAGGCAACAGTGTAAAAGGTGTATTTTGTGTGTCTAGTTCAGAAATACCCAAGACTAAAATAATTGTTTTCATTTGGCCTATGATGACAATCAGGGATTATAATAATCTCTGATGTAAAAACATTTGCCTCAGTATATTTGCCACTTAAGTATTGAATGTGCATTTTAGTACACTTAAATATCCATTCAGTACGACAACTCCACAAACAGTGAACCAGTAAAAAAGACATTGCTGTAGTCCAAGTGCAAAGATGCTATCCATCTTAATTCAGTTGTATATTTCTATCTATTCCAATTCATATGAATGCGTACGGCACAATGCTGCCACAGCTCTTTCGCCGGCACAGTAGGTACACTCACTCTTTATTAGAGTGATGATGAAAGTATATGAAGGTTATTGCCTTTTGCTTTCAACGCTTTGACTGACGTCAAGCAGTGAAGCCATGCTGATTATAATGTAAAGTGACAGCCTCCGGGAGAGAAACGCGGGCAGGAGTGGTCGTAAGCGCAGAAACAAAACAAATGTGACACAGTGGTTCTCGTACCCCGGTGGTGGAGTTGAGCTCAGCCAGGATGAAGAAGACGTACTCCTGCCCCGACTCCAGAGCTCGGTTTTCAAAGCCTCCGTAGTCGAGCTGGTCTCCCAGGGTGAAGAAGGCCGGGAGAGTGGCCGGCGTGAAACGGGCCGTGATGTAAGCCCGACGCAAGTCCACCTGCTTCTGCTGCCGAGAATCCCTCTGCTTCAGACTGATGTCTTTTAACAGCTGAGCGACGGCAAGAGAGGAGAACATGCGTTAGAGAAAGCACAGACGTAAGGAGGGGCCTTCATTGCTGTGGTTCTCACCTCCTCCAGGTCCATTTCATCTGGACTCTTGAGAGGTCTGATGACACCGCGGGCTCTCCTCAGTGGAACCACAACAACATAAACATTCCTGTTGGGAACGGACAAACAACATTTCCTAAAACAATTTTCATGTCCCATTGCTGTCCGTAGAGACTCTATTTCAACGTGCCCCATACATTCAGTGAATGCAACTATCTCATCCCAATGCAACTACTCCTTTTATATATGGTTGCAAATAAATGCATCTTTTAGTCTTACTTGACGGGGGAGCGGGTCTCCAGCGATGGCAGGATTATGGTGACAGTGGTCTCCGTTTCTCGGGTGTGGTCAACTTCAGGGCGGCGGATGGTGATTGGTGGGGATGTCTTGGCTGTGATACGGTGGCGAAGGCCTCCCATGTTGCCCTCGGGAACGGTGATCTTGAAGTCGTAGCTGGTGTCAGGCTGAAGGTTTGGGATGACTGCCTTTTTCAGCCGAGCGTCCACCTCTATCCTATGGCGGTTATACTCCACCTGGAGGGAGGGACAGAGTTAGTAAAGGTCCAAGAGGCCGTAGACAGATCAAATGTAAGATCTGATTAAGTTGTATTGGATTTTGACACTTGAAAAATCTATCAAAATGATCAAGGGTCAACATTTTAGGGAAATACACTGAGATAAATTCAACTTAATTAAAGAAGTTGGCCTTGGAGCTTTGCTAATCAATAAACCTGGCTTAATCCAAAGGTAACAGACCTGACAACCAACACTTAATAATGATCAACATTATATATTTTCTCTGTTTAATCCGTACAAAAACAAACGTGCACAAGCAACGATTGATTTCTTTTTTTTTAATGGGGCACTACATGTAAAACTATTTCTTGCACAGGTTGCTAGGCAACCTGTAAAGACTCTGGGCCAAGAAATAGAAGGGTAAATAACCCCATGTAAAATGTTCTTTACTGGGTTATCAAATTAATTATTGGGCATTTCCACCGCCAGCTGTATAGTATTATTATTAACAATACAGAGTAAATATATTGTACAGTGTTACAGATAAATACAATTGTGGACATACAGTGAAACGATAGGGATTGCTGCTCTCCGGAAACTCCCAGGTCAGGAGTACACTCGTCTTAGTGGCAAGATTGACTGAAAAGTTCCTTGGGACATCTGGAAAGCAAAGAAACCAGAAAGAAACCAGTCACTCGTGATGAAGCATTTTGTTCACGATGACAGGCTCCTCTGCAGTTCCAGCTACAATAACCTGCAACAACGGAGAACACGTCAGTCAGATGTGATGCAAGGAAAGAGGATGGGCAGGCGATGGAGAGAGTGGACGGCAAGAGTAAGAAGTAGAAGAAGACAGACAGTACGACTGCAGGAATGTGACATGCCACATTCTCAGAGTGTAAGGTCGTGTTTGATAGACTCAAGAGTTCAGCATGATGTCGGCTAAAGGCTTTGGATACAGTGGCAGTGGAGGTCTGTCAGATAAAGGACAAAAAAGCTTACCTGGAGATACGGCAGCAGATGGTCGTTTTCACTGGAATTCAGACTGAACACTTACCTTCGACATGAGATACTGTATATCTGAGCCCCGTATTGACTTTTACCTCAGGGTTTGTGATAAGCAGTGCTCTCGAAGCAAACATCTATTAACATTCAGCCTGGTTCCACTGGCGGTGAAGGGTAGGTGATGAAAGTGTAAGTGAGCGAGTGAAGGAAACAGGGGGAGGTTTCATGGTCCCCTGGACTTTAGGTTCTCAGCCTCTCCGAGGTGCAAGGCTAACTTTTAAGAACTGGCCCAGACTTCATTTAATTTAGTGTTTTGGAGTGAAATCCGCAGGAAGGGGAGCAGAGATGAAGCTGAACCAGTGCTTAGAAGGTGAAGGGTGTTCCTGAGGTCTGAGGCCCGTCCTACCTGTTTCAAAGGCCAGAGTCTGGCACACCAGGGGTGGACCGAAGGGGCCTGGCCCCGCCTTGTTGTGGGCTCTGAGCTGCAACTTGTAGGCTGTGCTGTGATTAAGGCCCAGGATGATGTAGCTGGAATCAGTTGCCGGCAGTGTTATTAGCCATGGTGTGGCAGGGGGGGCTGTTGGGGCTAAGGGGGCTTTGGGGCCTGCAACCTCTTTGTAAGCTATGGTGTACCCTGTGATGACACCACTGGACTCTTTTGGGCTAAGTGGCAGCCAGGAGAACTGGAGGGAGCAGCAAGTGGCATTCACAACGTCAGATATTTTGGGGTAACCCAATGGTGGAAACATGGGGACTGTTATTTCCTGCTGCACTGCATCGCCGTAGCCAGCTGGGCTCTTTGCGGAGAGGACAAAGACGTAGGAGGAGCCCGGGAGGAGGTTTTTGACGGTGAAGTTTTTCTCTTGATTTGTGAAATCCACTGTGGTGTCTAAAGTTGTATTCTTCAGGCCAAACAGTAGGCGGTAGCCCTGGATTTCCACTCGGGCCCCGTGGCTATCAGAGCCTGACTCAGAGCGTTCTAGAGGAGGTCCCCATTGCACTACCACTGATGGACCTGATCCTTGACGCACCCATAGGGAAGGGGGGCCAGGCACTGCAAGTGACAGAGGGGGCAGAAGAAAATCAATTGTGTGTGTGTGTGTGTGTGTGTGTATGTATATATATATGAAGAGAGAAAAACATATATCATGTAAATCTTATAAAAGAATTAGAATTGATTCGGTGGTTTATTTACTGCAGACTCCTCATGCAACTCACTGTAGGATCAATGCTTGAATATGTTACTTAATCCAGTGCATTGAATTGTACACTTGGCATATGCTCACCAATCCCAGGGGTCTGCACCAGCCTGGCCTTACTGTGCACTCCATCCCCTTTGGTGGTGTACGCTGCCACTGAGACAGAGTACACAGTCTCTGGTTTCAGCCCACCCAAAACCAGCTCCTGGAAGGGGAACACATCATCAGACTCTAACTCGTAACTCAGTCAAACCTTTCAACCTGAGAAAATACACAAGAGGCATTCAAACGTTCTCTGGCACGGCCCATTTCAGAAACCGAGAAAAGCATTTTTATGTTTAAGAGCATCACCCCCATATCCCCACCGCAAGTGGCTTTTTTGTTTGGTAACCAAAGAGTGACTGCGACGCGCGGATCAACAGTACGAAATCGACGAAAAGTTACATAACAGCAGCGCTTCAACTCCCTGGAGGACAGACTGAACTTGGATTTCATGAAGAAGAGGATTTGTAGTCTGCACTCACATATTGAGTCGTGTCATCCTCCTCCATCTTCTCCCACAGACATGACACACCCCGCAGGCAGCCGAGAGAGATGACAGAAGAAATGAGTCAAGAGATGAATAAAAAAAAAGAAAGAAAGGAGAGGGACGTTTAATGATGAAATCATTTAACATCACTGAATCATCTAAATGTTTTGCCACGATGTTACCTGAGACTCATCCAATAAGAGGTCTTTGATGCGGGGAAGGTTGCGTGGTTCACCACTCTCTGCCCGGCTGAAATGAACCTGGTAGCCGCGGATATGGCCGCGCTTTAATCTGGGCAGCACCGATCGCCACGTGACCCGAAGGGCTGAGGAGTTGAGTGGCTGAACGTCCACCTGACGAGGGGCTGCACCCGGAACTGAGACACACACACATGCGCACAAATAATTTAAAATTCATTCAGTGACCAGCAGTCTAGTAAGTAAATAATCACCAAAAAACAATCAATACCAATAAGGTTTGATCTATGACTGTCATTCTTACCGTCCTCATCAGTTCTGCACAGCACAAACACACTGTTGGTTCCAGTTGAAGCTGCCATGGTGATGTTGTACCAGCTCCATTTCTCCAGCCCCTCTACCATTATCTGCCCCTGCTGGGCCGGGATGGGAAGCCCCTTCACCTCCTGGCCCTGATCTCCGCCTCCTGCCCCTGAAACTCTCTGGTACGTCAGCTCATAACTTGCCAACTCGCCATTTTGGCCCTCGATTGGAGGCGGCCTCCAACTTACCCCCAGCGAGGTGGAGCTGGCACTCTCGCAGGAAACCCCTGAGGGTGCAGCTGAGGGTTCTGATTGGACAAGGGGGGCAAGCAGGGCAATATGGCAAGTTTTAGGGACAGACCCAAAAATAGAGGTTGGAGAATGAAGATAGGGGAAAAAACACAAGTGAGGGGATAGGTGGTAAGGATAAAAAAAAAGGAAACAATAAAAGAGTGAACTGAAAGAGCTGGCACAAGGACAAACATGACTCAGGCAAGAAAAAAAAAAAAAAAGGTCAACCATATAATGTCGAAGCATCATGTTAAGCTTAGAGCCTAATGAAATAAACCAGAGACAAGAGTATTGACCCTGAGTGGACAACTTAATTATACCCAAGGAGAATGTGTATCCAATAACCAATGATTATATTTTATCCTTTGGCTGTAGCCAGTGGCATGAAAGGATCCAGATTTATGAATGAAAAACAAATAAAGCCTTACTTTCTTAAGCAGGGCTCACGGTTCACTGCACAGGAGCACAGACGAACACACACATTTCACAACACCAGCCCCCATGGTGGCACAAACCCCGAATCCCCGAATCCCTGAGTCCTTGGGATAATGGAGTTGTCTAAGATTTTTCATTTCAACTAGAAGAAGGTCTTGGGCTTCATAGTGGGGAGGGAAGTGGGGTGGGCGGGGGGCAAAATGGATCTCACACAGGACCGAAGGGATTTCAGGGGGAAAAAAACAACAACAACAACACAACACAGAGCCCATATGAGAAAGGCACTCAAATGGATAGATGGATATTGAAAAGTCAGGCTTCAGTGATGAACAGCAGACAACAATGTAATCAGATGTAGACTGGGCTATTTACTGTAAACTGGAAGAGAGAGACAATTAAAAAGCACACACACCTTCACCACCACAGATTCACCAACCCTCGGTGTCACTCACCCCTTAAAGAAGACACACACATACACACACACACACGCACACACAACGCAGTAGTGTCTTGCATGTGTGTATGTGTGGGAGTGTAATAGTCATAGCTGACAGGTTCAAGTATCTATCCACTCAGCCGTACAGCCGCTGTTCTGTTGGCCTCGGGGGACAATCTAGATGTGCAGCAAAGCCTGGCGATAACAAAGCGCACATAACCTCCCTGGGAAATGAATTCTGCTGCATGAAATAGTCTGCTTATCTGGTACCTTCCGCTTCCCGAGCCCCTCCTCTCCCACCCCGCCCTGCCACGTACCACCTCGGCCGCGCTTTCACTTTGGACGTGAGGAGTAATCGAGAACGTTTCGCGACTCCCGCGCTTCGTTCTCATAACGATCTGACCATGAGGAGGATGTGTCTTAATGCCTGTGGAGTAATTGTATGTGACAGAAACTTACCGCTGAGACGATATGGAGCCATGAGACCGTAGGACCATAACACAACTGCTATAATAAATTCTTTTCCTTGCACCATTTTCTCTCTTTTCTCCTCCGCATTCTCTTCTTTTCGACATGATTTGAGATGCGAGAGCAAAACGGTGGAACTTTTAATTTTGGATTCGAAAACAGTTGAGAAAATGAGACAAGGAAGAGAACAAAAAATATTCCAGACTGGTTGGTACTTACCTTTCAACATGGCCGCCCAGCCACCATCCTTAAAGCTCCTCACCGCTGGCTGCTAGCCAGTAAGTAGCAAACACATTCACCCTCTCAAAGACATTAGACACTGATAGAGTGGAAAAAGTGAAACGAGGGTAAAGAAAAGGCAGTGTGAGACATGAATCGGTGCTCCATCTCCATCTGTCAGGATGTTTCGGCTGTGTAAGGAAGCGACAGGCTGAGCACAAGAAGAAAGGCACAGTCAAACAGGGATGGATGGGTGGATCGGTGGATTGGAGGCGGGGTGGGGTGAAGGTGGGGGGGGGGGGGGGGGGGGATCGGGGGGGGGGGTCGGACAGATGGGCTGATAAATGAGATAGATGTAGAGATGGTTAGATGGTTCCCTGGTTTCACCAGGTCAGGAGCTCAGCGTGCATGTGATGAGAGAGCGTATATAAGACTAGAAAACTAGCAAACACAGTATAGCCAAAACTTGCGGGAAATATACGTTTGCGCCTGCGGGGGCAGCGTGTGAACCCAGTCAAATTGCGACGTACTGGCTTGTGACGTCCGGTGCACCAGTTCATTAGTGAAAGCACCGATGCCTTTGTTTGAGATGGCGGCCAGGGAGAAGGAGTAGTCGGTGTTCGCTTTCAGACCCTCCACCGTGTAGGAATTTCTCGGCCCGAAGGTCAGCTTCTCCTGTGGGAGAGGAGAGGACAGGATGACAGGTGAAGGAAGCGGCGGGCGAGAGCAAGGAGGCTGCCTCCTCCACCGGAGACAGTTGGTGCAGGACGCTGACGTTAATCTTTCTTTATTTACGGATTTTCTTACGACGAATTTATAAAAAATAAACGGAGAGCTCACCAAACTGCCAAACTTGACAGGCTTGTAGAGCAGCTCGTAGTTGACAATGCTCTCCTTGGTGTAAGCTGGTTCCCAGGTGAGCTCTATGCTGGTGTCTGTCACCTTCCCCACCTTAAACTTCCCCGGCTGACCTGGAACTGGACGAGTCAGGACAACACGGACACAGAGATCAGATCCGACACACTAACTGAACACACGATTACAATACCTGCTGCCAAAATCAAACACACTTTAACACACTATACTTTTATCTCTCATTTCCATTTCCTTCCCATTAATTCGTTTCGCGAGTTTATAAATTGGGTAAACCGCATTAATCTTCTTCTTTCAGAACATTTTAATATAAATATGTGATTAATTCATCACTAACAAAGTGTTTTTTTTATTAACTTTGGTTCAAAAAAAGTGTTTTTTAATTTATCTGAAATCCTTGATGTCAGGGAAATTATTAAGCTTCGGAACCAATCATTAATCACGTTCAACATACCTTTTTTTTTTATCAGACTGGAATAAAACATTAACTAACACACACACACACACTGACTGACCTCCGGGCATGACCTTAACGTGGACGGGGTCTGAGAAGGGTCCATCTCCTACTGAGGTGAAGGCCAGGACTTGGATGGTGTACGTCTCTGAGGTTATGAGGTTCTGAATGGTAGTGATCACACTGTCCTGCACGTTATGAATCTGCCATTCATTGATAGGCCTGGATGGATCCATGGTGTAGTAGACTCGATAGCCTTTCACCTACCAGAAAGCAGAGAGAGAGAGAGAGAAAGAGAAGCTGTTGGATAAAGGGCAATGGCGAGTTCTCTGTACCGAGACTGAAGTTTAAGGTCATAGGGGCTGGGCTGTACTCAGTGATCTTTCATCTAATCTCACTGTCCTGCATGGTAAACCATGGTAAGCCATAATACCTTCTCTCACCACAATGACTTTACGGCAGCGAAGGTCATCATCTATGAATTACTCTTATGTTTTAGTCCAGATGGTCCCGTGGATTTGTTTGCGCCGGTGTTCGTTAGGGGTCACTGACCTCTAGCTGATGTTGTTGCATCTCTGCAGCTGTAATCTATTCGACCTTCATGAAGGTTGGAGAACACAGTTCTAATTCATGATGAGTGTGTGTGAGATATAATCACTGCGGCCTCTTCTGTGGGATTTGTTTATGGGCGGTTCAGTGTGTATTTAATCCCGTTGCCACGGCATCGCCCACACACTCCTGTCCTGTTATTATTCTGTAATATGTGTAATCCCCCATATGCTCTCAATTCAGCCTTGCACGACTATATATGAACACACTGCACCATTAGCTGGGCTGGAGAAAGGAAACAGGCCTCAAGAGGGAGTGCTCGTAACTTGGAGCAGACAGGCCAATTACCAACCGTTCTTCTGAACGGAGGGAGGTAGCAGGGGAGTTACAGGATGGAAATATCTGACAAGACACAACACCCGCAACAGAGATGAACATGCACACTGGAATAAAGCTCCCTCCTGGTGGTGACTTTTATTAGAGCGTCTTCATCTTAACCCCCTGTGGGTCTTTGGGCAGTTTTAAAAGATATCGATATGAAAGTGTTGCCAAAATCTTAAAACGGGGGGCATCATTTCTGTGGTCCGAGGTGTTTTCTTTGTAAATATCCATTTATAGCTTTTTTTAAACGCTTCAGCCCAAATCTGAAGTGAAAGACGCACTTGTCAAAGTATGAATGAGTTTGTATTGCTGTTAGTTTTTGACTAAAGGGAGCCAGATGGCGTCATTTGAAACACTGGAGTCAGAGGATGGAGGCTGTCTCACTGAATGGTCTCCGCCTCATTCGTCAATTTCATGAACATTTAACATCCTGTTTACTAACAGACAGAGGAGCGCATGTATATTTACTACTAGCAACAGGACATTAAAGGGACATTCTGTCCTCATCCCACCTGTCCATTGGGCTCCTCCGGCTCCTCCCAGCGGACCATCACAGTGTTCTGAGAGATAATGTGGGCCTGGACGTTTCGGGGAGGGCTGGCCGGGGCCTGCTCTCCTGTCCGAGCCTCCACGCGTGCAGAGGGAGGCCCCTGGCCGATGCTGTTAAAAGCCGACACTCTGATTTCATACTCGGTGTTGGGATACAGTCCGCCGATGCTGTAGCGGGTGGTGGTAATGCTGTCTACTGTCTCGTATTTGGTGTCTGGGCCTTTGGCTCTGTACTGGATGATGTAGTAGGAGACGGGGTCGGGGTTGCCGGAGTCCCAGGTGATAGTCACGCTGGTGGCGGTGGTCTCCGTTACAATGGGCGTGCCGGGCGGCTTTGGCAAAGCTTGGAATTAGAGAGAGGGCACATGATGGAGATTATAACGTCAATAGTTTGATGATGATTAGATTCAAAATCATCTCTTTCATTGTTCTGTCAGACAGCTGATTACATTTTGTTGTTTACATACATGTGTGCAATTACCAAAATCTTAACCTCATCAAATTTAATGAAAAATCAAAGGTTCAATATTCATTTCTCTCTCTCTCTCTTTCTCTCTCTCTCTCTCTCTCTCTCTCTCTAAGAGGCCAAATGATTCATTATGTTATTAGACAGCTCCTTACTCTTGACTAAGACCTGAGCAGTGGCCTCAATGATACCCAGGCTACTCATGGCCACACATGTGTAGTTCGCTGACTCCCGGACACTGTTGAGCTCCAGCACGTTCCGGCCAATCGGCATTTCATCCTCTGGGGTCAGGTCCTCGCTGCCCAGCATCCATTTGACGTAGGGCATGGGCGAGCCCACGGCCACGCAGGTGATGTTGACGCTCCCTCCTGGCATGATCTCATGGTTCGAGGGGAGGATGGAGAAACGAGGGGGCACACGGCGCACTGGGAAAGGAGGAGAGTTGGGGGCAGAAAAGGAGGGGGCGGGGGGTTGAGGGGTCAGGTGGTGGAGGAGAGAAGCAGGGGAAGGAGGAGAGGAGTCCAAAGGCAGAGAGAGAGACAGAGAGGAGGAGGGGAGGGAGTAGGGGGGAGAGAATCAGACAGAGAGAGAGAGAGAGAGGGAGAGAGAGAGGAAGGAAGAGATTGCGAGAGAAAGTAAGAGCAAAAGAGAGAGAGAGAGAGAGAGAGAGAGAGAAGTAACAGGAAGGGGGAGAATGAACTTCAGGGTTTTTACAGAAAATTACAAAGGGATATTTCAGCTCAAGTCCCAATTACGTTATGGTACTGATGACTCCAAACAAAAACAAAAAAAACACACAAATCTTGTGCTGAGCTCAACCAATCAGAGTGAGCCGCCTACGCCAAATAAAAACGTGACAAACTCTTGAGTTTCACTTCAACCAGGACATGACACCCAGAGTCAGTTTCTCCTCTTCCTCACTCTCAGGGTTCAACTTTGCAATTTGGCTTTTTGATTGGAGTTGTTATCGCCGTGGTTACGTCTCTGTGCATTGACTGAACATGCTAAACGTTACCAGAGACACGAGCGACAGACGTCACGGTGTCTCTGGGCCGTGCATGTGCTTCAGCAGTAGCTTCTTTACAGGCTGCCTGTATCGCGGCGGCCGATCAATAAGCGGCGGTCTGCTATTTGTGTCACACAAGACGAACAAGTCAAAATTATTTCCAATTCTGCGTCAGCACCACTGCCGACTATACGATATACATATATAAATATATATATATATATACATATATAAGGAGAGACTGAACTCATAGGTCACCTGCATGCCTGGGCGACTCAAGAGGGATAAAATGGTGGAGAGAAAAAAAAAACACAGAGAAGAGAACGAAGAACTGAGGGAGACAGAGAGAGAAGCGAGACAGATCGAGGGAGAGAGAGACAGAGAGAGAGAGACAGAGAGAGAGAGAAGGAGACAGAGAGAGGCAGCTCTGCTTCTCTTCCAGACAATGACAGGCAATGTAGCAAAGGACAGCCACATTGTACAACAAGATACTGTACAATACATAGGATTCATAAGTGATAACAGTGTGTAGTTAGATGAGCTGGAGATGTGGACAGGAGTGGGTGGGGGTCGGGGTGGGGGTCTAATAAGGTGTCAGAGTGATCATTGGACACAGTAAAGAACACCAAGACAGCATGAGAGAGGCAGAACGGAGGGGGGGGGGGGGGGGGGGGGGGGGGGGGGGGGGGGGGGGGGGGGGGGGGGACGAGTGCGAGCGAAAGGAGAGATATGTGAGGTAGTGTGTGTGCATGTTTATAAGTCAATAAACTTATGTACATGTGTCTGTCGCTCCTACACATCAGGGTGCGGACAGAATGCAGGGGGAGAAGAGAAAAAAAGGGGGGAGGGACGGGGGGGAGACAGGGGAGTGGAGATAAAGAGAGGGTTAGAAGAGGGGTTTCGGGGGAGGTGTGGGGGGGCGGGGGGGTAGAAAGGGGTAAGAAAAGAGGAGCGAGGAAGAAGAAAACACATGGATCTATTTAAGAACACGGCTGTAAACCAGAGTCAGGCCCATTCAGAGAGAAGGTGCTTCAAAGTCAGAGAGGAAGAAGAAGAAGAAGGGAAATAAAAGGCTGGTAGAGATCGTATGTTGAAGGAGTGGAGAAGAAGAAGAAGAAGAAGAAGATAGCACAACACAGGAAACGGAAAGAGGGAACAGATAGAGTAACGGACAGACATCTCTGGATGAAAGGAGAGAATGAAAGGGAAGGAAGAACAGAAAGCAGAAACATTGTCCAAAAGAACTCAACTCAGCCCAACACTAGGAAGCTCTGACTGTGCGTAACATACAACATAACGTTCTTTTAATTAAAGGTCACCCTACAGCAAAACAATGAAAGTGCAAGGCTTATTGAGACGAAATCCAGCATTACCTCTAAGATAGATGAAGCAAACGGCAACATATGCAATCAAATAAAAATGATCAATTAGCTGCATAACCTCCACTCCTTAACGCGTAAACATCATTACTTGGAATCTTCACGGGCCACATCCCCCTACTCAAAGAATCTAGAGACAGTTGGATAGAAGTTAACAAATTTCTTTTTTTTTTTTTTTTTTGCATGAGATCAACAAATGAAAAGGAGTAGTTGCCAGTGGTTGGCACTGTCATTTCATGAATAACACGTAAAGTGCAAAGCAACTGGAATAAAAAACAAAAACACCAAAAAGCCAGAAGATACCCAGAATTGGATACAGAAGTCGAAGACAAGAAAGAGACAAAGAGACAAAAACAGGTAGATCTGTTAGAAACAGACATGGTTATGCAGCCATCTCCTCGTCTGAGCATGCTGGAGACAGACAGACAGTCAGACAGACAGTCAGACAGACAGTGCATCTGTGACAGCGACATGCATAACACACACACACACACACACACACACAGCAGGTGCAATGCAGCGTGACAAAGTCGTCAGTTTAATTCAGCGGATCGTTAGTTAGAGACAAGACTTATTGATGCAACAAAAACAGTGCACAAAAGCATGTGGATTAGTTATGTGCTCTGAAGATGCTAGTTTGGCAAACTGAAACCTGTACAT
>JAFBJQ010001150.1:157808-203023 GCA_016785345.1 Trinectes maculatus
ATATATATATACCACAGGCAAAGACGGAAGAATCCGCCATAGAGACATAGTCGAGTACTTCACAATAAAGTGAGCTCATAACAAGGGATAATCCTCCACACGCTCACAGAGCCTGCAGCTTAGAGTTAATCGAGCTGGGCCGCATGATTCCCCTCCATTTTCTGTACAGTTTGCCAGAGCCAAAAGCTTCAGTCTTTATTAGCCCAGCTATCATTAGTGCCGCCCTCTGCAGGGAGTCTGGAGGCTACAGACTTGGGAAACCTTGGCAGCGAGTAAGGATTACCGGCGTATCTCTGGACAGCTATATACCCTTTACAGGCCCCTCGCCGGGCTGACATTTACGCAGCACCGTCCTGTCCGTCTCAAGGACAGCGCTTTCATAAACCACTGTAATAAGAGGGAATCATTAATATCCCCCCCGATATCTAAAAATGTAATGGGTGCGATTAATTTTGAATGTCAGTCAACAGAGGCATATGGGGGGGTTTGGTGGCGATAGTGGGCAGGAAAAGTCAGGTACACCGGCTATATTGGTGATACATGACTTTACCTGCACACACTGGATACATTAGTATAAATATTTGGAATGTGCCAATAAAGAAGTAATTTACTTAGCAATATCATAAATTACACAAACAGCTGAAAATGTATGAATTAGTGTGAATACAATGACTGTGATGTTGTTGTTTTTTTTAATTTTCTAACATAGCTAGTTAAAATGGCTAAATTCGAATACTAAATTAGCACAGGTAGAAATGCGTCATAAAATAATTGCGCTGACTCCGTTATGTAGGTTATTAAATTGTGATGCATTGTGGGATAATTATTTATGGTGGCCTATATAAAGATATGTATATATCTTGGAGCTGGATGAAGTGGCGTTAACTTGACGTAGTTAATGTTTAAGTGTTTCCCTTGTGTAGCCTCGTCTATCACAATACTTTATGGGATCTTCCGATGCTCTGTATATAAATCTTACGTCATAATATAACCAGTAACTACAGCGGTTGGATAAATGCACTTCCAGTGACTAAGAGTTACATTCAGGAAGGTCACATTTGCATTGAAACACTTGTGATGAGATGTTTTGGTTCTCCCAACTCAACTGAAGTGTTCGTCATGAAGTCATTCAAACATCTGGTGCTCCTCATACAAACCTGCATGGCGTTTATGCAATGGCGCAGAGTGGTATGCACATGTGTGATTGTGAGTGCACGATTTTTCATTCAGTGCAACAAGTGCACAACTGCAGCGGATGTGATGACACGGGAGCTGAGACACAATGTTACACAATGTGATGGAACATGAGAGTAAACGAAAACAGTCGCAAGAAATGACGAGACAGCAAGTTCAATGACATCACAACCCGAGCATATCAACAGGCGTGAACACACACGGTGCCATGCTCTGGTGTCAGTGCGTCAGTCAACACACATGCAAGCGGTGCTCCTTTCTCTTTCTCTCTCACTCCTTCCATGCAAACATCGCCCCTTTTTAATCTTCCAATTCTTGGGTCTCCATGACAACAAGATCATACCATGCAGATAACACTGATCGGGGGGAGTGAAGGCAATACCAAGGGTTCTGCACACAAGGCCTCACAATGCAGTTTAGTGCACTCTGCTGCGTAGGCAGAGCACTTCATCATCGGAGCAGCTTTAGAGAAATCAGCT
The DNA here is from genome assembly GCA_016785345.1 of Trinectes maculatus. Taxonomy (NCBI): domain Eukaryota; kingdom Metazoa; phylum Chordata; class Actinopteri; order Pleuronectiformes; family Achiridae; genus Trinectes; species Trinectes maculatus. Next base: position 159,482 of record JAFBJQ010001150.1, read on the forward strand.
CTCTTCATTTTGGAGACGAAACCATGTCATTTCAAATCAACTCCGGTGTCCTTAGAAAAAAAAATCTTTTTTTTTCTTCGTTTTTATTTTTTTTTTTCCTTTTTTGTTTCTCTCTGTTTCAATAAAGGGAAGCTTTCTGAAACAAAGGAGTAACAAAAGAAAAGAAAGAGCACACCAACCTTCTCGAAGCTCTGAGGGATGGAAGGGGGTTGATGCAGAACACAATGACGTGAGGGGGGGGGGAGAGAGAGAACGGGGAAACACAGAGAGAATAAAAACGGCCAGCGCAGAGCCACTCGCTCCTCTTCCTCACTCACTCGCTCGCTCGCACTCACAACACCCGCACCAACCACCACACATCCCATACAAACGTCTCCGATATCCCATTTCACATAGAAACTAGAACTTGTAAATCTGATCATTGATCGTGGTCTTTCAGCAATTAGACAGCACCCACAGTCTAGAGGCTGCATCCGGTTAAACAGGGATCATGTGCGCACACGGATGCTACCAACTTAAACATTCTCTTTTTAAATGAATGAATTATTTTATTTTTATTTGAAAGTATTATTTTACCGATTTCATTCAGTTTGTCAGAATCAGATCTGTGGCTCTTTGGTGCATTTTTTTTCTGCCTCTATTTTCTGCCATTATTACTTATAGGAGCCGACAAAGGAGTAACAAAAGAAAAGAAAGAGCACACCAACCTTCTCGAAGCTCTGAGGGATGGAAGGGGGTTGATGCAGAACACAATGACGTGAGGGGGGGGGGAGAGAGAGAACGGGGAAACACAGAGAGAATAAAAACGGCCAGCGCAGAGCCACTCGCTCCTCTTCCTCGCTCGCTCGCACTCACAACACCCGCACCAACCACCACACATCCCATACAAACGTCTCCGATATCCCATTTCACATAGAAACTAGAACTTGTAAATCTGATCATTGATCGTGGTCTTTCAGCAATTAGACAGCACCCACAGTCTAGAGGCTGCATCCGGTTAAACAGGGATCATGTGCGCACACGGATGCTACCAACTTAAACATTCTCTTTTTAAATGAATGAATTATTTTATTTTTATTTGAACTTATTATTTTAACGATTTCATTCAATTTGTCAGAATCAAATCTGTGGCTCTTTGGTGCATTTTTTTTCTGCCTCTATTTTCTGCCATTATTACTTATAGGAGCCGACACCAGGGTTAAAGGTCAAGGTGGACTTGTTAAAGGTGGTTGTGAGAAATACTGAACAACAGGGTCAACATTATGTTGTAGACAATGGATGGGTTAGTAATACTTGTTTAAGGGCACATTTATGGAAAAGAAATAACATAATAACACATTTAATTATCCAAAACACCTTAAACAGTGGGGATTTCTGCGTGTTGTCTCTGTGCGTGTGTGCGCGTGTGCACGTGTGTTCTGTGTTTGAGGTCCTACCTCGCACGTAGAGGTTTGCGGGGGAGGAGTAGCGGACACCTTGAGAGTTGGTGGCCACGCACTCGTACTTCCCCTGGTCCGTTTCCTCGCTGTTCTCAATCTGGAGAGCTCCTGCAGAGACAAACCAGATGTGTTTCACCTCAGAGAGCAAAACATGGAATCGTGGGAGGCCGTACCGGGAACACCATATGAATTCATTACAGTCATTCCTCCGAGTTCAAACCTTTTTTGAAAATCTCATTTTTATCATCTTTTTTTAAAAAAAAATCGATATGTAATAAAAAAAAAAGTGAACCGAACAGGAAGTGTTTGTTTTCTGGCAGTGATTTTCAATAACAGCTGAAAGGTTGTGCTCTGCAGTGTCTCATCTTGTGTCCGTCTGCCTCCGAGGCTGAGAAATGAAGATGTTAGTGAACGCCAGTTGTCTTCACAAAACCCCTCAGGGTTTTTAAACGAGAGAAACAGATTTTATCATTACGCCTGAGCACAGACTGGCAGAACGCAAACACGCTCCGATGACATCAGTCTGCTAATTGCTGTTCTACGTGGTCCAGTGACGTTAAGGAAAATAGTTGTTTTTTCGAGTCCGTTTTCGACCCCATGGTCAAACACAAGGTTGTGATCTAGTTTTGTTTTAAAAATAACCACGCTGTCTCCTCTCCCCTCCATTTATTCTCCTAACAAGCCAACAGGACCTGGCAACGCACTCAAAATTCATAAACTCCTTCCACAAAGTTTGGAAACCTTGACTTTTCATAAACTGAGACGACACCTAAAGGGTATTTTTTGTTGTATTCAGCTTTACCAGCTGATTCCACTGCTGCTGCTGTGAGACTCTCTGTATTGACAGTCAGTTCACAGCAGCTACACAACTTTACCCTACAGCAATGACCTGCCGATGCCCCTCATCTTATTCCTTCACCTCCTCTTCATCCCATCATGATAAACAACGTCTGCCTATACCTGCTATAATTACACGCAACACTTGTCAGGTATCCTTTTGTTTCCTTTGTTCCACAGGGTTCTACACTACACTACACAACACACTTTTACCCGACAGCCATTTGAATTATTCTTTCTTTTTCTTTTCTTTTTTTGTTTTTTTTGTTCTGTCACATATATCTCATCTGAAACTGTCAGGAGCCTGAGGAAGACACGCGAAAGCATGGATTACACTCGGCTGTGTTGCAGAGAGAAAAATGACACAACTCACAAAGAAATGCACACACACACACACACACACACATATACACACACGAGCTTGTCGATAAACAGGCACGCTCACACACAAACACACAGCCTATTCTGTATCAGCTCATCTGTGAGACTGAGACAAGACATCTGGCTTGTAAGAGATGAATGGTGATATATTGATATATCTGTAGATATACTCTATGTGTGTGTATGTGTGTGTGTGTGTGAGTGTGTGTGTGTGTGTGTGTGCGTGTGTGTGTGTGTGTGTGTGAGAAATTCATCTACACGTGGTGGAAAAGGTGGACACGATCTTTACAACAAGTACGAGTACAAATACGTACATGCAGTTTTTAAAAGTAAAACGATTACAACATTCTGTCTGCATTTATCACTGCTGTAAGCACCAACAACAAATTTCTATTCATTTATTCTCCGCTGCCAGTTTAGTGTGTCCACCAGGTTCAAATTAATTCAGTTCTGTAATAAATGATGCCTTCATGTAGGTTACAGTTTTCTCTCTTTTTTTCCTAACAACTTCAGAGAAATGTTAATTCCGCCAGAGTACTCAGAATTATATTAACATTAACCGGTGTTTATTTATTTTTTTTCCCCCTCCTTTGATTTATATCCACAATAACGCAATGCATCTTAAAAATCACCACACGCTACATCATACAAATGACCACAGAGCTAAACTGAACATGCTGACAGAGTGATTTACTGCAGCGCCGCTGTTATTAGTATGTATTTAGGCGGCAGGAGAAATCAAACGAAAACAACCTCAATATGTCATGAAAACACAAATCTAGAAGACGGCACGATAAATAAAGTTTTTCAATTTCGTAACTTCTCAGTATAGTGTGTTGACAAATAACTATCCACAACTGTTGATTGTGAAACCATGCGTTGCTGTCCCAGGTTGTTCGTTATTGTTATTGTTTCCAGCTGCTGAGATGTCGTGACGATGATGTTAAATAAGAAGCAAATAAATTTGATTAATCAACATAAGAACCGACAGATTAATGAAAAATAAAAATGATCTGTAAAGTAAAGTAAAGCAGAGGTACCTCATAACTCCACCTCTAGCAAAAGCTCCACTGTTCACAGTCGCTTTGCATAGTTGCATACACATAAACACAATGTGTTGTCCTAATGGTGGATAAAGCTTAAATTAGCTAGCCTCTACAGAGAGAGGCAGGTTGTGTGTCTGTGAATGTGTGTGATGGTTTGTGAAGGTTTAGCTTGTTATAGCGAGCAGGGCTGCAGTTGTGTGTTTTGTGTGTCTGAGGCTGTCATCCATTCGCCTCTGTCTTCTGCAGCTACACGAGAGACAAACAGCTTGTGCCCTCCTCCTTCTCCCGACTTATTCCATCTCTCAATCCCAGCAGAACACGGCATAGTCTGGAGATAAACAGGAATAAATTATCCTCGCTACAGGCCGGCCCCCTCCTGGAGGCAAGAGGAGACGCGCGTGGCAGGAAGACAGAGTTAGGGAGAGATGGAGCGGGACAGGTGCGTCTCTGCAAACAGGAACTCGCCTGACAGCTAGGAACAGCTTGTATGGCAAACCATCAACACACATTTCAAACGGCCAATTGCAATCTTTTTCTTTTTTCTTTTTTTTTTAATGCAAGGCATGCGTCGCTGTACACAGTGAAAGACAGGTGTTCCATATACAGCGCATGCACACGTAAAGGTCAGGACATTGTTACACAAACACACAACGCCGCCGCATGACTGGCAGTGAGCAAACAATGAAGGTGGCTGTGGAGCGCGGGGGGGTGAAGGTAAGAGAGGTGTAGCAGTTAGCTGGTGACAGACCCAGATGAGCTGTGAGCAGTAAACTGAACCACTGTTGGTGTTTTATGTCCGCTGGCCGATCAGATGACAGCCGATACAGTGATCCCCGATAGCCCTGCCAGAACTTCTGGGTCAAACAGATCACCCGGATCCCACCCGGACCCACGTGGTGAGACATTAACTTGTAATTAGGAGTGGACACTACCAAGAGTCAAGACAGACGGCCCCCACTTTTATCGCTGCACATTAACCTTAATAGATTTAAAAAGAAGACTGGTGGAGTCAAACAAACTCTTCAGTCTGTAACAGCTGCATTTGTTGGAATTGAATGCACCTTGTTCTTGGTTTTATTTTCCCTTTGAGGGAGCAATGTGAACATACGTGGATTTTAGTCTCTCGTTTGGCCTCTGATCAAATAAACCATTCAACAATCAAACGTTGGCCACCTGTAAGATGTGAGGGGTAGCTACATTTAATATTCTATCACCAAAAAACAGTTCATTGTGAAAATAATGGTAAAAAACAAAAACAAGACCTGGATCTTTTTTGTCTAGTGGAGTAATTTCATCACCAATTCTGTCTGGGAGGTATCCCGCTGTCGAATACACAAACAAACAACCCAGGGCTGTGATAAAGTGGTTGCAGAGTTAATTATTGATGCACAAGCAAGACTTTGAGTCAGTCCTGATTTATGAACCTGCCGTTAATTTAAAAAAAACTAATTTTGAGGGCTGCGCAGAACAAATTTTTAGATCATAAATTTAAACGTGCTTAGTCACAACCTGACTGACGTCGACGGGTGATATAAAGAGAATAAACCACATCAGAAAAGCAACTTTAAGTGTAAGCGTAACCTTAACAACGACCTTTGATCACACCACAGTTCTTAGCCCAGACAGGTCCATCCATTACCCAGTGGTCCTCCTCGGGGTCCATATTGCCTACCATCTGTTAGAGAGTGAACCCATGAAGGCTGTTAAGTGCTTAGGTAAACTCGCCAGATCTCAGACCCAAATGTCAGAGATAAACAGATAGCTTGTCGTGGTTCACCTCACGTACATAAACCGGCGGAGCAGATGGCATGGAAAAAAAATAGATGGCTGTCTTGGTGATGGTATAGAGATGTCAGGAAAAGTTCAAATCCATACTGCACCATATGTTTCTGCCACAAAGAGGCTGGTGGCGTGCGCGTGCAGGCTTTAGGTGTATATACCCATCGAGCTCATGACTGCCGACAGCGATCGTTTAGACAGACACCCACAGTGAAAGGACGCCGCAGATGATGGATTATTATGGACTATGAAATGGCCGAGAGTCATCTTTTGCGGGATTAAAGCGCAGTCGCTCTCAATATCATTTTTCATTTTCGACCCGTACGGGCCATAAAACAATTTCGAGGAGTAAGAGGAGAAGAAAGCGAGGGAAAACAGTGTTTGTGGCCCAAACCAGATTCCTGGCTGGCATCCAGGGAGACCTGGAAGATGTCCACCAACGCCGAGACATTGCTTGGGAGGTGCTCCCATTAAACAGATCTTAAAGGAGTGTTTCATCTATAACACGTCTGGGTGCTAGTTTGTGCCCAAGCTCACTTGTAATTGATTTTCTCCAAGTCATTTCACTGCAGTGTTTTGGTTCATTATACAGTGCGTTTTGTTGTTGGGCTTTTCTGATGCTGGTGGTGATCTGAAATCCCATTAAACCCTGCCCCGAATGTCCCCGAGCCATTCGTCTTGCTTCTGTCCCGCTGATGTGACATGTGGACAAAAGTTCGGCAACCGTGTTATGAGTGTCGTGTGTGTTGGGCACCTCGCAGAGCCGGCCGAGTAAAACGTAACCACGATAGATTATTATGAATAATTTAGGGATACAAAAATATCCACTGTGGCGTATATCAATGAAAAATGTAATTACAAACTGCTAAAATATAGATTGAACGTACATGTTAATCTGTAGCTTTGAGGCAACCGGCACTTTCATAAATTAGCTGTAATTACGGACCTGCAGTCACAGATTGCCTCTGTTTCACATGCGTCTGATGAAAGACGCACTCAGCTTTAAAAACTAAAAAAAAAAATGGTAGCAAAACGCGGTTGTTGTTGTTGTGCATCTATCTGTTGTTGCACCTGCCTCCATGCAGCAGCAAATCTGCTCCTGCACTAAATTTCACCCGAGACCACTGCAGAGTGTTTTATACAGGGGCCATAACACATCAGGCGTCCTATACATCACGGCTGCGGGTTTCCATTTTTCACACACCGGTAGGTTTTTGGAAAGTCTACTCGGAAAAGGGTGCGGGGTGTAAAAGCGGTCTCTGCAGAGGGAAGAGGGCTAAAGCTACGTGCAAACCGCACGCCTGTCAAGCCCTGAAATGCTCCACTTGTTGAAATAGTGTGTATGCGGAAGTAAACGTAATCCCCAGGAGCTCAGGAGTTTGAATGGGTTTTGACATTTCTATCCTTTTCCTCCATCCGAAACCTAAAAAAGCAAATACGTAAGAGACGGAGTGAGAAGGGAGTTTGTCTGCGCTAAACTCAACCGCGGTGTTATTTCCAGCACATCATTAGCTGATGCCAGGGTTATAGGTTATTTGAGCGTTGCATTGTAAATGTGAAATAATCAACAACAGGCAACACGCCGTCTTAAACTATTTTCTATTTTCCTATGATATCCTCAACACCCAGATGCATTAGTTTTGTATTTGGATGTTATTCGTCTACCAACATGGCTAATGGATTCACCTTGAGTTCCATGTCTTGTTTTTCTTTTTCTTTTTTTTACTTGGTGTCTGAATCACATATTGTTGCATAATATCTGGTACAACACCATCAGTTGCAAATTTAAGACCCTTCCAGCTGTGTCTGATTTAAAATAAGCCGAGGACATTGTTCGCTTTAGTAATCGAATCATCTGCCACCTTGACATCACCAGGAACTCACCTCATGTTACCTGCTGTTACCATGGTAAATTGTGCCATGTGAGAATAGAAAGCCCGACAGCGGCAGCGACTAAGACTAAGACTAAGACTAAGGGGCGATGCTCAGAGAAGTGTCAGTTCTAGAAGATCCTCAAATGTATAAGTGTGCAAATTATAAATGTGTTGAAACAGTAGAATAGCAAAGCCGGTGTGGAGACACAGACGCAGACACCAGTGATCGAGTGAAGGATATTGGCTGACAGCTGGGAGATATCAGAGCTGGCGGGACGGAGGAGCACGGAGAATATGGATGAAGCAACAACAAAATGGTTTCTCCTCACCATCACTTTCACCCCCCAACCCCCGAGGTTGTCTGAGGCGATACGTGTCTGCCTGCTCCGGCCAACGCTGTACCGTCGACACGGAGGAGCATAAACAAAACGGAATAAACTGTCTTAAGTGCAGGAGGTGATCTTTCTGTATTCAGTCGCTTATCTGTTCTTCCTCTCTGCAGCAGCAGAGGCGCGTCCCTCCCTCCCTCCCTCCCTCCCGCCACACCTCACACCATCTTCGGCAAAGTCATCTCGCGTCGGCGGTATTAAAACACTGAGCTCATTTCACACAATTTGCGGCTGGGCGGATCACGAGATCCGAGCAGCATCTGTTAAATGCCTGATGTGGTGTTTCTATTGATTTCGAGTTCAGAGAAAGGAGAATTATAGTTGCGCTGAAGCAGATTGATTATTGCATTAAATATCTATTTCAAAAGTGGATGAAGTTTATAATTGTGTGAACTTTTTTCGAATGACTTTTAATAACCGTATGTGAGACGTTTTTCATTTGCGCGCTAACACTTTGGCTATTAATGATCAGCAGTGGAAGAAGATTTGTGCCTTCAAAGTCTCCTCTTGCTATCTAATCTTCTTCTCCCAAACGTTAACAACACGTGCACTTATTTGTCACATGGCTTCAGGGTGGCACGATGATGCTGTCTATTAAATTGGGCTTAAAAAGGTTTTATACCCCAGAGGATGTGAATTAACTAGAGGAGCGTGTTACGTCTTAGTCCAAATTACAACGATCTACAAAAATGAATTTAGAGATTGTACCTGATACCGATGCTAAGCTTTAGATAAACCACTTGTTGACTTACTAATAGATGATCATGCTGATGGTGGATATCTGTCTCACCTGAGCGGAGCTGTTTGATGCGACCCTGGCTGCTGCCGGGGTCGACAGGCAGGAAGTCTTTGAACCAGGAGATCTCCGGGTCAGGGATCCCGCTGACGGCGCACAGCATGGTGGCCGTCCTCGTGCGTTCCACCACCTTCAGCTGGGGGCCCATGTCTATGCTGGGGAAGCCGAACGGTAACAGGTCCTCTGTAAAGAAATAATGGAGGAGCTTAATGAACAAAAAGGGAAGACGAAGCACATAAAATAGAATAAAAATAAAGCAATAAAACAAAGTTTACTCATTCTTTTTGGGGCTGTTTTAGTGCAGTGTGTTAAAGCAGAGCCAGACTGCACCCTGCCATGTACTGAATGATGCATTTCCTTCTTCTGTGGCATAATATAAACCCCTGTAGACTTAGAATGCCCTTTCTGCAGCTAACTACTCATTAGGTGATCTAGTAGGCAGGCTTCAGTGAGTGTGTGTGCGTGTGTGTGTGTGTGTGTGCGTGTGTGTGTGTGTGTGTGTGACAGGCTGTTTCTACAGCAGTACAAACATACCGCCCAATCAGCAGGCGCTAAGTGCCTACATGTGCACACATATATAAATGCAGGCAGCACACGTACTCATACTCACACACACACACACACACACACACACAGGCTAACCTTGAAACACAGGTGGCAGTGAAAGTGAACTGCGTGTGGGTATTCCTCCATGTGTGTGTATGTGTATGTATGTACTGGTAATGATTCCTGTCTAATAACTATGCAGAGAGCTCCTCAGAAACAACAGCAGCAATTAGAAAGTGGGATCAAGAGGAGGGGCAGGGCACTGGGGGTAATAAGGACTTGTTAGCAGTAATTGTTAAAATGTACCGACGATTAGAGCGGCCGATCTGGGATGTGTCTGCAGGCGTCTGGGTATGTCTGCTTATGTGTGTGTGTGTGTGTGTGTGTTGTCAGTGCTTGCACATATTTGTTTCTATCGCTGCCTGCTTATTAGCATGGTCGCAGATTCTGTGCAATGTGTGGATTAATGTAAGGAGACACATCCACACGTAGCCAGGGAAGAAAAAAAAAACATATCGCGTGCACGCACAAACACATTCACGTGCACGCACAAACACATTCACGTGCACGCACAAACACATTCACGTGCACGCACAAACACATTCACGTGCACGTCGTTCGCTGGTGAATGGGATTAAGCTTCTCGGTGACAACAGTCCAGATGGCCAGACGCGTAATCAAGCGTCCATCGGCCTTCTTGCTTCCTGCTCTCCATAACCTTTAAAGCACTCTACCTCCCTCTGCATACACACACACACACACACACACACACACACACACACACACACACACACACACACACACACACACACACAGACACCTCCCCCGTACCTGCAGCTATAATTATATACTTCCCTTTCCCACAGCAGTGAAGCAATTATCAAGACAGCAATTTGCTTGGTTTATAAAAAATAAAATAAAAATCTAACACAACAGAGCCCCTAAAGTGTCGAGCACAACAGAATGTGGAGAAAGTTTTGTGGCTCAGTCACTGACAGATCTGGAGCCAACGCGCTGTCCGAGATGCAGATTGCGACATTATCAACTGTTTGTGTGTTTTTTTCCCCTCCTCCCCTCCTCCTCTCCTCCTCCGAGCCCCCCCGCTTCCTAACCACATGACAGACAGGTACCGTCTGTCTCCACACACTCAGCAGTGGGCATGAGATAGGATCTCCGCTTCTCTTTACACAGTCATCAGGACTGGAGAGACCCCATCAGATAGGAATGTGGAGCTGCTCCTAATGGCGTCGCTAAGAGAAGGAGGAGGAGGAGGGAGAGGAAAATGCCACGAAGCAGAGAGAGGGATCAAAATTCCGAGGAGACTCTGGGGACGACGTTCCCCCCCCCCCCCATCCGTACAGTCACACCATCCCTGCCCGATCGATCCGAATGATCCAGTGGAATTGGGGCTAGTGGTTCGCCCATTGACGAAACAGGCAGGAGGAGAAAGGAAGGAGAAAGGGGGGAGATTGATAGGCGGGTCAGAAGGTGAGCTCCCCTGGGGTGAGGTAGATGCCCTGTCTACATCTGCTCCTCTCTGCCCTCCCCCAACCTCTCTCTCTCCTGAGAGGGCTCAGATGGTCTTTTTATCACCCCGCTGGCTACCACTACACACACTGCCTGGCTGTTAATTACAGCACGCCACTCGGAGCATGTGTGTGTATAAGTGTGTGTGTGTGTAAGTGTGTGTGTGTGGGGGGGGGTCTGGATCTGTATTCCAGTCAGGGCTTTTATCAATGCTGCAAACAGAGTATGAAGGCGATTGAGGCGAGGTAACCTATAGATGGATGGATGGATGGACAGTTAGCACTGGGCAGTAAGGTACAGTTCAGTGGAGAGCAGCATATGGGGGTAAAGGTATTTGGCGAGGCTGATGGATGAGTCAGCTGCTGCTTGAAATAGACACTGCGGGCCTGGCCTTCATCACACTTTTCACCAAATGAATCATTTATCAAAAACAAACACGTCCTCATCTCCTGGTGAAAATGATAAGACGGCCTCTGGAAAACAAACACCATGTGTGTCGAAAATGCTGTGCGTGTCAACAGCGTTTGGGGGGACATTGGCAAGGACCAGCCAACATTGTCCCCCGAAGCTTTGTGTGTGTGTTTGTGTGTGTGTGTTTATGTGTGTGTGTGTGTATACTAAGAGGTTGAAAGCTTTCATTTTGGCCTGGTTATGTTTGCAGAAGGGCAATCAGGCATGGTGCCCAAACCCAGTCGGTGAAGCCAACCAGATCTGGGTAAATATGCAGCTCATGTGTCCATGTGCGCACGCACACACACACACACATGCTGGCACAGAAAGACGCACACATAATGCATATCATGAAAATAAACAAACATGGAGTGTTTTCTTCTCTCTCTCTCTCTCTCTCTCGCTCGGTCTCTTTGAGACGCCCTCTCACACTCGCACACAGAGAACGATCATTTGTCCCGGTTAAGACACAGGTTGCCTGTTCATTCATCTCTCACTGCATTTCAGTGTCGAACGGCCATGTGCATGAAAGAAGCCTCAATAAAAGGGAGTCTGATTCGGGTTTAATCTGCCAGCACTCAGCAGTCTTCAGAGGCTGTAATGCTTTGACTCCGTTCGACTGCAGGAGGGCTGAAGGGGAGCACTTTAAATGCTAATGGCCCTTTATGATAATAGATCACAATATAATGCAGAATCAGATTTTGCATCCCAGATCAATGGCACCTGTCCCCGCCATCCTGAGCCCCGCGTCGCCTCTCCTCACAGACCCAACAGCTGAACACACAAAGCATAATAATCCCCGCACGGAAATGAGAAAAAAAAAAAGGGGGGGGGGGGGGGGGGGAAGTTGATGTTGTAGATGTGTGGAAAGAGCCGGCTCTTCACTGGAGGAGTGTAATCCTCTCTCAGGACGGGTTGATGCTCTCAGTTGTTTCCAGACCAAGATCTTGCTGGAGCCGTCAGGCTGCCAGTGCAGCAGACGCCCGAGGGAACCAGTGATCTGACTCTGTTGTTCATATGAAGGGTGTTTGCCATGGTGGCAGAACATCTCTCTCCTCCCCTCCCTCCCCTCCCTCCCCCTCTCCCTCCCCCCATCCCTTGCATCCCTTTCTCCTAAAATGGGACACTGGGAGGTGAGTATAATCAGGATTACGCTGCACAAACCAGCCCCCCCCACACACACACACACGCACATGCATACATGCACAAACTGAACAAACAGAAGAAATCCACATGCATACACACCGATGGGAGGTTTGAGCAGCGCACACAAACACACACACACACATTACTGCAGTGATGTGATTCTCTCGCCCACCAGAGGTTTTTCTGGGAGGTGAGTATAATCAGGATTACGCTGCACAAACCAGCCCCACACACACACACACACACACACACGCACATGCATACATGCACAAACTGAACAAACAGAAGAAATCCACATGCATACACACCGATGGGAGGTTTGAGCAGCGCACACAAACACACACACACACATTACTGCAGTGATGTGATTCTCTCGCCCACCAGAGGTTTTTCAAACATGCAGAACTGCAGATATTCACGTCTCCCAAAGGCAGAGCAACACAACTGCAGTGTCCATAGAAAAGAGCCGTTTGGGTAGAAGGGGAATGGGGTGGGTTTGGAGGAGGGGTGCAGAGGCAGCCTGTAAAAATGCAAAGGGAGTAACAGAGGGAAGGAGGGAGAGAGAGAGAGAGAGAGAGAGAGAGAGAGAGAGTCCGGATAGAGTTTGAGGGTCAGACAGAATAGATGGCAGAGAAAATGAAAGAATGAATAAAACAAGAGAGAGAAGAAATTAGAGACGGCCATCGCTGTGGGCCAAGAAGGAAAAGAGGCTGCCGGAGTCAAAGAGACAAAAAGATATAGTGAGGAAGAGGAGGAGGAAGACGAGTGTGGAATGGGATGAGAGGGGTGATGTGCGATGTTGATGATGGCGATGGCAAAGGCACAAAATACAAAGAGCTCCCTGAACATAACCTGCCACAGCTGTGTCCATTAGGCTACGCATGGAGCAGCAGCTCGCTTCCTGTGGCCGACCACAAGCCCCTCACACTGTACAACAACTATTAGTGTTGGTCGGCCATTACACAAAACGGTGGGATGAAACGCATCAGGGGATGAAAAGAGTTTTCAGTAAAAGGGGTTTGTCACTAATGGAAAGCCTCAAAGTTAAAAGGCAAAACGCGCACAACTGACAAATATACTATATATATACTGTATATATACAGTATATATACAGTATATATAGTGGAACCAGTGTGCGTCAGTGTGAGATACACTATGATGCGAGCCGTTATTACGCCGTTACGCCCAATGCTGCTCTGAACTCGACTCGCCGCCCTGCCTCAAATATCATTCACAGCCCAATAATCTGTTTTCACTGCGCCGCACACATCTGCTGATTAGGAGGAATTAAAGGGCGATTCCGTCACCGACTGGGGCGGAGGACGTCAGTGGAGAAAACGCTTGCACAGATGCGAGCAGCCACACACAGACACGCACGCTGTGAGGCTCGCCCTGGAGGTGTAGCTTATGTGGTCATGTGCTGTGTGTGTGTGTGTGTGTGTGTGTAGTGATGATGGGCTGCAGAACAGATGGACAGGAGTCTATTCCCCGGGCTACCAGCCGTCTGCTTACCACACAGCCCGGCCAACTCCACAATCCACATCCATCGCTCCACTTCTACACCCCCACACCCCTCCTACAGTTTATCTCGTCGTTCCACAACACCCTGTTGTGTAACTCCACTTGCCCCCCACCACCACCACCACCTCCCCAGCCTCCATCTTTCCCTTCCTCGCCTCCTCTTGACCTCGTCCACCCACTGTCCCTCTCTTCCTCAATCTCCCCCCCGGGCAGAAAAAAAGAGGTTGCGCGCCAAACCCAGAACTAATCCCCCAATGTTCATGCACTAACGGCCCGGACAGCCATCACTCTATATCTCCGTCCTCTCCTGCTGCCCTGGGCCAATGGCCAGTGCTCAGATCCCAAGCTGCTCGCAGCCCCACTCTGCAACTTCAGTTCATAACATGTTAGTGCACCACATTAGATACATTTCCCTCCAAGGAGGAAGTGCACATTAGATTAACACCCTCGCTCTGGCAGGGATGCTCGGTGATTACTGCAAGCTGGGACGCCGAGAGGCCGTTCAGCCAGCACCCCGGCTCCCCGGCTCCCCCTCTCTGTGGCCGGATCATGCTCTGTTGCACTCTGAGGGACTATAAAAAGAACAGTTTGCTGCAGCCTGCTGTGTCGGCAGGGCGCGGCACCGCTCTGTTGTCACATGTACAACCCGCTGCACAGGGAAACGGGGACGACCATCTGAGGCCAGGTGAGTGATCGCGAGAGAGGAAAGCACCACTCGCGTGGAAAAGGATGACAATGGTATGTGTGTGTGTGTGTGTGTGTGTGTGTGTCTCACCTCTAATAATTGCAAGCTTTGCAGTGACAGACACTTCCCCTTCACTGTTGCGTGCCACACACTCGTAGACGTTCTCGTCCCGGGGAGCTCTGAGGGGTTGGATCCTCAGCACAGCGCCTGAACCCTCATCGAACTCTATGGTCTGCACAGCCAGAGAACCACAGGAAAACACACTTCAGACACAGCAGAGTGAACAGCTGGACCACGACTGGAACACGCAACTATCGCACTTTTGACTATAAGCGTATGTGTTATTGGTGCCTTGCATATAAAGCTTATCTGTCTCTCCCCTACAGAAATGTTGGACGTCAGGCACAGGTGAACAACGTGTACCTGAACACATGGTCCTGGAGCTGGCCGGGGGTCAGTGTCTGTCACACTGAGACACTTCTGCAGAGAGGAAAACTTACCAGCACTCTAGACTGGATCCTTTGGCTGAAATTCAGTTATCTAGGCATCATAAGTCACACTGCTTCATCAATACACAGACAATGAAACTGTGATCTGGAAATAGCCTGATTGGTTGCATTTGGCTTCTGTACAGTGATATGTCCATTTAGCGGGAAGTATGGTATAATGTAAATAAAATGTTTGAAATAATGTAAAATTATCTTATCTCGAGTCAAGATAATAAATAAATACTCCAGAGTTCATATTCATTCATACATGTATGAATCCAGCAAATAATATGTGTTAATTAATTTCAAAATCATGCAAAATACACCTTTTTTACAGAGAGGTAAAAACATTTCAAGATAAAATATTATTTTTAAAATAATAATTACAACATGGATTAGCCTATTGATTAAATTATAGTCCAGACATAATAATAATTATTATTTTTCATTATTATTGTTATTATTATTGAGGTAGCATGCTGTCATAGTTGTAGTTGAACATTGTGCACTGTGACAACCACCTCGATACGCTGGGAGTTGACCTTCTTGCCCTTCTTGTTCCAGTAGACGACAGGCTTGGGATTGCCGCTGGCCTGGCACACAAACGATGCCACGCCCCCCGACACTCCGATCTGGTCTGTGGGAATCTTTGTGAACTTCGGTGGAGCTGAGAAACAACGAGGAGGAGGAGGGGGGTGAGGGGGGTTAGGGTTAAAAAAAAAAAGGAAAAACAATAAATCAAAACATAAGCAGGAAAGCCTTTACACACAGAGCACGTCAAACCGACCCCTTGACCGACAACAACCCCCCACCCCCACCCCCCGCTGACCGCTCCCCACTTTACAGTCAGCGACTGGTCAGTGACTGGCTTGTTCCTGATGGCTGTGTGCCCTGCTTACTTCCTGAGTATCATCTAGAGGACACGCTGAAGGACTTCCTGTGGGTCATAAATAAAAGATGGGGTTGGGCTTGAGAGGAACATCTCCCTCCCTCTCTCTGTCCCTCTCCACCTCTATATTTCTCTCTTTTCTCCCTCCCGGCTGGACCACCCTCGTCCTATTTACGGCGCAGACTGTCGTGATGCATGGGTGTTTCACAGGTAGGAGAAGTGTTGGCTGCAGATTCGCAGCACATAGCTGCTTTAAATGTATTAATACCCGAGGTGTCGTTTTCTGCACCTGGGGGATTGACACTCACCTACATGGCCGTTGTTCATTTATTCAATTTGAGGAGAACAACTTCAACCGTGCGTCTGATGTCAGATGTTTGGAATGGAATGTGATGTAAGTGCAGCGATTTGCCCCCTGCAAGAAAATAGCAATTTCCAACTCCAGTATTGAGCCAACACAACTGAACCTATATTTTTCTCAGTGGCTGAGTCAGATCAATCAAACAACTTCACGCACCCACCCCTTGCTATCTGTCTGTGGCCTGTTGCCATGGCGCCAAGCTCAACTCCTCCTCAGCTACAGAATCGCCACGATCCATCTGGGTGAAGTCAGGATGACCCTTACCATAGCAACCTGAATCCCTCCTCCCACTTCCCCTATGTCTGGGTGGGTGAGGTCCTGCTGGGTTGGATTCACTTGCGCTTTGAAGACGGACAAGTAACAAAATAAATAAATAAATAAATAAAGGGCGTTTGAAACGATCACAGATCCTGACGCGTGTTCGCACATCTCCCCGTCCCTGCTCGCTTCCCCAGCAAACTGCCACGCAGACCACTTTCCAGTCCGTCTGCTACGCCTCGACAGAAACTGGAATAACACCGTGTCAAAAGACCGAGTCGGCGTGCGTCTCCACGTCCCACTCTGAATGTCGTAAATAAAGTGGTTTCATTTGATGCTTGTCATAATCCACCAGAGAAGGAAGCAAAATATGGTGGGGTAGAGTCAATCAGAGCAAATTTACAGCCAATGTTTTAAGGCTCAAGAGCACAATATTTTCTGCCCAGTTGATTCTTACTGAGTATTGAAAAAAATTGGGCTTTCCCACTGCCAACAATATGAAAATATAAACAGCATTAAGAAAAAAAGAGAAAAAAAAAAGGCCTAGTTGAAAAACGCCTCTCCTGGCTGCGGGATTATGGATAAATTCCATGTGCCTCTTCTTGAACGTGGGTTTAAGTGGCTTTGTGTTGAGTCGAAATGTCTGCGTCTGTGTTCTCTTCCACGTCGACCGCTGTACAAAACTGACCCCGCTGGCGATGTTACAACTTAAGCCTCTTCTGGAAGCCAGGGAAAAGCCCTGCAAGGCAGGAACGCCGAATGGATTTGCTACTGAACAGAAAACGCACAGTTTGCAACGGACAGTTCTGTGAAGCTTCCCCGGAAATGTTGCACAACTGGGTCTGTTAAACAGCAACCTCAACCTCCGATCCACATCTGTAGTGTTCTTCATGAAGCAGATGTTTGATCAGGTGGATAATGCAATACTATGTCAGAACTGTGTCTTGATCTCTGCGTTTGCTTCAGGTCAGGCCTCGAGAAAATACAAGGCGAATTTGTCAGTGGAGAGTGAAGTTTCTTTGGGGAAATTAGTGTCAACGTTGTATTTAGTGCAACCAGCTACCTTTAATATGCACTAATATGCTCTTTAGTTTACAGTCTGCAACATACTGCCCGAATACTCTGGAGTCACTGTGTTATTAGAGGCCGCGCGACCTATTGAGTTATAATCTGGTAAACTGGAGGGAACCTCGAGAAAATTTATATCTATAATTACAGGGGAATGTACATGTACTAAATTACAAACAGGGCATTTTACATTCTGCAAAACCTGGTATGGCTCAAACGCGAGACTTTTACTTTGAAGGATGCAGCGTAGCATTTGTTCTTTTAGGTTTTCCAGGTTATTTGTGTTTCGTGTTAGGGTTAGATATTTAAAAATGACATATTTTCACTGGGAGCCTTTTTTATTTTTGAAACTGCACTTGTTGCATTAAAGGTAAATGTGCTCCTTGTAATTATGCACTTGTAATTTTAGTAGTAGTAACATTGTTATCTTTTATTTGGTTTATTTTCATGCATTAATCGGCTAATTGGGCTGGAACGCACATCGTGCTCGAGCTTCGGTCTGCTGCGCTCTGTCGCTGCAGAACCAGATGCGGCCACTCCCTGGACCATCGACTGTGGTGGCAGCTGATAGTGGAATATGCTGCAGAGCTACAGGACTCAGACTCAACACTTTGACTCAATCACTACACATATTGATATTAAACAACAACAATTTACATGTACGTGCTACACAAGCACATTTCATTGATTTTGATTTAATATGTTGAGAAGCGTTCAGTGACCTCATGTTACAAGGACCTATTGAACTGTAGCTGACTTATAAGATCTGAACTTGTTTATTCACCAAACTAATTTGTCAAATGTTTTTGTAAATTGCACGTTGTTTTTTTTTTTTTTTTTTTAAAGAAAAGGTCATTTGTGTCCATTGTGAATAAACAAAGGACGATCAGGGCTTTTGTCTCCTAATATCACTGATATTATTACTAATGCTTTGATATAGAACTTGTTTTGGGTTGAACGGTTCTTATTGAGGAGGAGGTTTTCTGTACTTTCACCCCGTGATGACTGTGTAACTGAACGTAACAATCTAATTGACTCTCTAACAACAGAGAGCAATATAAGAACAGTTGATTAGATTTGTCTTGCTTCACAACGAGAACCCCTCTAATTTCACTTCACAGTTTGCTGTCTGAATAGTACAACAACCGTACCTGCGTGATGTGTTATGATTCATACCTTGTGTTTTATATATTTATGTTCTGTGATGAAATGCTGTGCAGTCAGTGGTAAGAAAGTGAATTTGCACCTGATGAGCAGTGATGCCTCTCGACCATAATGTCCCAAGCTGTCAATAAGATCCTTATACATAGTCTATCACCACCTCACATCTTTGTATTGTATTGATATAATATTAATACAAAAGACTACACTGTAAGTCTGAGAATATTTACATTACACCAGACAGCCTGTACCACATCTCTTTCTATTTGTGTCCAATGTGTTTACATCTCACAGCCATGGACACATAAACACAAGCTCACCAGGTAAGGAGTATTTATAGCCCATAATAATGTCCTCACTCAGCTCGTTTATTCATCTCGCTTTGCTAATGAAGTGACTTTAAAACAACAGGCTCTGGAATGAAGTATTTACTGTAGAAGTGACATTTGATTTTTCTCTTAATGGATTCTCATTGCTGTGATGGTCCCATTTGCTGCATGCAGTAAACCCCTGGCTCTTTCATATCTGCGGGAATAACTGTGGAGAAAACAGTAGATATGGGCAAGGAAAAAACTGGAATGCTGCCGTTTTCCAGGAACATTTTGTGTCTCCAGTAAATTTAAATGGATTTAAGAGGAAGTCTATTTTGTTGCAAAAGTTCCTCGGTGTTGTCAATGAAAGGAAAAGGCAGCAACTCGGGTTTTTGTCTTTCTTTCTAGCTGGAGACATTGAGGAGAGAGCACTATTTGTTCTGCAGAGATACACTGTGGGTGGTACGCAGGCTGAGATCTGTTATCCCACATTACATTTCAACTGAAAACTTCTTGTGCAATTCTCCCTTTTCCCCAGAATACTAAAATATTTGAACATGACGTCAGTCCTCTTGAGAAAAGCCTCGCTCCAATTTGGTTACATAAATGGAAAATGAAAAATGCATCAGACAATTTCGATCCCTGACAGTGGGAAGTGCTAACTGCATCTTTAGCCTGTGTCTGCTTTCAAAGGCGTTTCCAGAGAAATGACAACCGAGTGTGTCTGAGCATGTGTGCATGTGCGTGTGTGTGTGTGTGTGTGTGGAGGTGTCTGTGTGTGTGTGGACTGCTGAGGCAGGAAATGTCCGGATATGTTGTAATCAAGGCTCTGATGAGAAACATGCTGATGGGGTCTCTCGGCTTATCAAGACACATTAACAACAGCCCAGGTCCAGATCTGACGTGGTGACAGGCCTGGTTTCTCTCCTCCGACACACACACACACACACACACACACACACATACATGCAGCCGCGTAAACTCACAGCTTTGTACATCACATTTACTGCTGACAATAAAGCAGCTGTCATTCAAGTGAAAAAGAGATGGAAAGAAGGAGAAACTCATTTATAGCAGTGCTGGATGGATGGGCAGATACTGAGCCGTACATATATTGAAAAATATATGGGCACAGTGCAATATGTTTTGGACAATACGTTTCCTCACTATAGATAGACAGACAGGCAGACAGACAGGTAGGTAGGAAGGTAGATGGTCATACCTAGTGGTCCACACACGCTGCTCAAAGGGCTGGTTAGTAGGATGGTCAGCAGCAGCAGCATACACAGGGGAGAAGGGCTGAGGCTTAGCCCCAGGATAGGCCTCCTGGACTGGGCCTGGTCTCCACCTGTCCTGGGCTGAGTCATGGCAGGCACCAACACGGGCTTGGAGATGACGAAGATACAGGCAGGACTTCACTCAACAAGGATAGGCACTCTGCAGACACAGAAAAAAAAAAAAAAAAAACCACCAAGGTCAGCTGACATGAAAGAAAGACACGTCCTTCACCAATGAATCATTATTCCGCAGCTGCTGAAATGGGAGCGCGCCATAATATTGGGAGATGGAAAAGCACACAGCGATCCATACAGATGCGGCGAAAAACATCCCAGTGAAGAAAACGAAAAAGACAAATTCGCGCTAATGCGGGATTAAGTTGCGGTTTTTGCCGGAGCGCTCCTAATTTGGGATTAACGGCTGAAGCGGGGCCGGCTCTGACTGAACTAACACCAGAACAATGGAGCATCTGCTCGACGACTCATACAAGAAACAGACCAAAATAGTTTGCAGCGCAGAGCGTCGGTATTAATAAGTGTCCTTTATCTAGTGAGCCATGAAATGAGCTGCAACGATACATTTGGAGAGATTCTTTTTTTTTTATTTGCACCCCTCTCAGACATCCTAATCATTTTGGGCCCAATTCCTTCGTAGCGTTTCAATATTTCACTGCTCCGGTGGCACATAAAAGTGTTAATGCAATAATACACGGAGGGTGTGCCGGAGTAATGAAAAACACTAAAACAAAGAAGATTGAGGGGGTCAGTGGGAATGCGGCGGGATTCAATAAGAGCAAATGCACCAAGGGAAGGGGAAAAAAAAGCTTCTTTAACAGACATCACTCTCTGGTTAATCCCTGGCACTTTTCCTGGGGAGGAATTTCCCATCAGCATTTTGCTCTTTTCTCAAGTAAATACATGGGGCCGCGCACATCTGGAGGCGTGGACATCATTCAGCTGTGTCTGCTTCCAGAGATTTAGACGAGCCGAGCAGAAGCTCCCTGTCTGGGAGTCAATAACTCCTCAGTGCTATCGAGCTCTCCACGACCCCCGCCCCCCCCAGCCCGGCGTGTCGGAGCGCAGGTGGGGAGGCCAAATGAGAAAGGAGCCTTTGTTAACCTGTCCATACATCACGCTTGTTCACGTCTCCATTCAGGCGCCAGTGCAGGATAACGTATGTGCTCTCCGGGAGACACGGTGTGCGTTCACAGGTGACAGGGCACGTTGTGATCGCCACATAAATATGTGCAAACAGCCTGACATGGCGCCCGACCCTCGACCTTTACTCGGCCTTCCCTAAACGAAAGAGGCGTTTCTGGTGAGCTACATATTCAAAGTCTGCACCAGCCACTTATTGGGCTAATGACCTGCTCCAGCACATTAACGTCTGTCTGCTCCTCCACTAAAAATAGCTCGCCTGAAAACATGGCCGTCTATCGGATCCCGGCCCTTTCTCTCCCCCGCGCTCCTCCGCCCTCGCCTTATCTGACGCTGCGTAATAGACGCTGAATGGGAAAGCTTTCAGCGCCCCCCCCCCCCCCCCCCCCCTTTTTTTTTTTTTTCAATTGAGCAACCTGATAAGAAAAATCTGATCAGAGCTCATTCAAGCACCGTTGGCAGCATGTTAAGTAAATTCTCCTCTTACGGAAACTCAATTTGCTGCTGTTAATCTAACTAGGGCCACTGCTCTGCGTGGAGCCACACAGCCACTGAAACATTAGGCACTCGGATGCTGCACTCTCTGCCTCCTCCGTCCTGTGAGCCCGAGTCACTGGGGCCGCTCTATCTCTCCCTAACCTCAGTCGAACACTATCTATCAGTCGCAGTGTATCCGGCGCCCCCCGTTGTTTTTCACCTGCCGACAAAGCCCCTTTCTGCTCTGCCTTCACTGTAGTCCCTCATCCTCCTCCACCTAATCCCTAATCCTCCCCTCATCTCACCCCCGTACACTCTCCTCCCGTCCCCATCACCCCTCATCTTCTTCTCCCCTCCACATCCTTCTGCGCTGACCTCTCGTCTTTTGATGCCATCTCCTGCGTGGCGCCCTGTCATTCATCCCCCTTCCTTTCCCGGCGCACTCTCAACCCCCGCTCGCATCCAAATCCTCTCCCTCCTCCCAGCTGCTCTGCGCCGGCTGCTCCAGCTGTTGCTGCTCCATTGACACAGTTCAAACAAAACGGCTTAGAGCATCCTACAGCTGCGAATGTCGAGGGAGGGGGGGGCCAGAGGCGGCGGTGCAGCGGGCCGGTCCGGGCACGTCTTGTGCTGTTTACACGTCTAGAGGCCCAATTAAAAGGCGATCACAGATTGATGGCGTTGTGAGCGTGGAGATTCTCATGACTCAGGCCTACGCAGCCCCCTCACAGATCTCACAACCTGCTCTCCCTCATCATCTGGCTCAGCATCCAGGGAGACGACAGCGGGGGTTGGTCTTATTACCTCTGCCAGTGTGACAACACAGATGGTCAGCCAGACAGAGAGACTGATGGGGATCTATGTGCTATTTATTGCAGGAAGCGGATAACGACACTGTAGCTCAGGTGGTGAAATGTACACTGTTATTGTGCTCCATCAGGGTGATGAAATAACATTGTTTAGGTGGCACCCAACCTGCCCCCGCTGAGCTGGGGCAGCGAGATGACATGTTTTGTTCTTCCTCCCTCCCCCCTCCTCATCCCTATGCTTTTTACCCATGATGCCTTTTGCCCAAGTGGATTGAGGTGGTCTCACAGGGCCTGTCTCCATGACAACGAGCTCGGCGCGCTTACAGAAAGATCAGATCTGTTTCCTGCGGCACCATGCTAGCTGTGAGGTAGCACACCTGACAGGAACCTTATGTTCTTCTGCTGTAATTTGGGTCCGATGTGATGAGCGAGCGTCATGTGATGAGCGAGCGTCATGCATGTGCCGCGCAGCTTCAGAGTTTAAGAAAGCAGGTTTTTGCCCGCAGATGTGATGATGCTCCGACAAACTTTTCAAGGTTGTGGAATAAGGATTCGTCCGCTGTCACCAGGGATCCAGCGTTTACACTGCACACTAATATTCTTTAAAGCATCGGAGAAACTAATTGTGAATTATGCATGACTTTGTGTGGCAAGCCTGGAAGAACTTTGGAGCAGGAACTGTGCATTCGTCAGATACAAGGAGAGGATGTTTCAAATGACCCTGAACCCTGTAGACCACACACACACACACACACACACACACACACACACACACACGCACGCACACACAAATAAAAATGAAATGACAGATGGCAAACCATCATGGGAGAGATTGGCACTCGCTTTCCTCACACTTCCCTGCTCTCTCTCTCTCTTCCTTAAACGCGCAGCCCACAGACACACAAATACACACACATGCATGAACACGCGTGCGTATGCACGTTGAGGATCAGAGGCGCAGGATGAAGCACGGCTCACTGCATGCATGAGCTGCGCCGCCCTGGTTACATTTTTAGTAGAGGAGAGAAGAAAAAAAATATCTGAGGCTCCTCTCTAACAAGAAGACACACCTGTCACTCAAGTACTCTGAGTCTTTGCCCTGAATATAAATGAATCTGGAGACTTGGTTGTCTCAACTAAATCTATATGAGACTTGTTTACTGCTGGAGGACGCTGAAATTAGACCGGTCCAACACCTCACACCATCGAACACTGAGAAATGGAGGACACTGACGAATGGCGATAACGTTCCCAACCAGGAGCGGCTGTTTTCATCACTGGTATGGAATCATAAAAAAAAGGTTTCCACTGGAATTTCAAATGGCACCACTGAGTGCTGTTATGCCCCATGGAGACGTGACATTAAACGACATCAAAACCTGTGGGCGCAATAAATCCAGATGTAAAATTATTGATTTTGTGCTTTTCATCTATTCAATTGTTAATCTTGAGTATTCAAAAAAAAAAACAGCGATTTGCATTTTGCATTATTAAATAATTATTGCTACACCATGAATGTAGTAATTAAACCCAAAATGATTAAATAAGGCCAAGAAAAGCATTAACTTATTTTCAGATTTTATGTTCTAAATCATTTGTTGACGTTGTGTGAAATCATAAATCACCCCATTCTTAGCTGTGCGTGCTTTGTGGTATTTTGTGTTGCATTATTATTCTGCCATCTCGGCCAGTTCACTCATGCAAAAGCGGTTTCCAGCCTCAGAGGGACTGGTAATGTGAAGGTTAAAGCAATAATGTTAATCGAGCGAGAAAATATCTACTTTTCACATTTAGGAGAGAGGAGAAAATATAATGCTGCTTTGATGAAATTCAGATTTTCATTGTGTATGTTTAGTCTTTATTTCTCTCAGCCTCTGTTTTGTTGGCTGTGTGTATTCGTGTTTTAGTGCCTCAGTATCTCAGTCGATGAGACACGGTCAGTATTTCTGTCGAACTGAATTTTTAATTTCCATTATGCAAAAATATGGCCGCTGCTTTTCTGTGTAATCATCAGTAAACGAGCATGGTTTTCTGAAGATCATAAAATAATGATCACAAAACAATGATAACCAAATTATTACAATAGCTTTCTGGGGATCATGAAAAAAAATGCTATCCACCCACATCCTCTCTCTGGAGTTCTCTGCCAGGCTGAATGGGTTTTGCTTGAGGTCCCAATTTAATTAACTGATCACCTGCAGCTAATAGGGTAGAGGATGTGCGTTAGAATAAAAGATACTACAATGACAACATTCGGCTTATGTAGGAGTTTCATTTCCTCTATGCTACATTTTATCCATATTTACAGCAGCTTCTCTGTCCCCTCTGTTTAATCCAGCAGTAGGTTTAACAAGCCATTAGTCACCATCAGAATATCATACGTTTACACAGCAGACTTTTATTTATGACTATTGCAGCGGCGAGATCACTGTTCCCCGTTTTAAAATTCTGGCCGTGCTCCAGGTTTTTTGTTTAGCACAATTCCATTTCGCTGCAAAGACAACACACCGCTCCGCGATGAGGAACAGAGGGAGGAGAGGTGGCGTGAGAAGCGTGACTGAAATCTTCTGCCGACAAATCCCAACGTGTTAAAATAACCAAACAAAGTGTCCCTTTGACCTCCGTCTCCGCGGCGTCTAGGACGCAGCAAAGCTGTGGCGGCCCAGCAATAGTGCAGGAAATGCACACCCACGCATCTTAAAGGGCCCCAAGGTCAGACGAACCAAAACAACAAGGCATCTGGTAATGGATGCATCGGCTTCGGAAAAGCCTGGCAACAGCTGGATCAGCTCCCACTAAGCAGGAAACGCATTAAACCTACAGCCTGTAAATGGTGATGCGACAGTTAGGTATCACTTTATTATTCACTGTATTGTTCAGTATTAGTTTAATTGCATAACATAACGTTTTTTTCCACGATTTTCATGCTTACAAATAACCTGAATGATTCCTGACGACTCCGTTTTTTCCTGTCTTTTAAAGCCTTTAGGGAAATCGAGGAAAACCATTTTTCCTCACAGAATGGAACTGGCATTCCGCAGACAGACCTTCATCTGGGAAGAGCGGCGGGAACAAGATGCACGCGTGTTCACACACGGACACCTACACAGCCTTCACCCACCAGAAACGACACAACACAAAGCTTGCAAACAGCCAAACATGTTTAGTCATTTCTTCCAGCGACCTCTTGTCGCACTGTTGCTCGCCGCTCTTCACAGGCAGCCGATCGTCTGTGCAGCGGCTCATTACACAGGCTGACGGCTGAGTCCCTGTCAACTCACTGTCCAATTAGCATATCTGAGGCTGGCTCAATCGCCTGGTGTAGCGGCGGAGGGGACTGTATATCCATACTGATGTCCACAGAGTTATGCACTCGCATGTTCGTCCCTAATCGTTAAACAGCTCTGACACATGAGGGGAGAAGCACAGTGTAAATAATCCAATTATATATCTAATACCTCATCAAAATCGAAGCCACACTTACGCTTTACATCAATTGTATCCATATACGTTCGATGCATTTTCTATGATTCTGTTAACGTTTCCGTCGCTCATGTCTTTCTAGCTGTCTCTATACCTGACTACCTGTCTGTCTGTCGAAACCATCATTTCTCAATAAATGAATTATGAGGATTTCATTCATCGGCGCACACACACACATACATATGCAAGAGAGACACACCACCAAAACACAGCCAATTAACGAGCTTCTCCTGGAGCAGCACTAAGACTCCCTGACAACAGAGAGCACCTTCATCTTCCGAGGCGTCACTGACATCACCTCGAGCATCATCATATTTCAATTGTGTTTCATTAATGAGACATGCCAGCCATTTCTTACCTCCCCGTTTCTGTTGTTTAGCAAAACCTACATACCATTCGGTAAATAAAGTACAGAGCAGAACTGAGGGCTTGTTTGGTATTTTGTGAGCAACCTGGAGAAACAAGCTACTTTGTTTTGCCAACCTGATTTTGATTGATAAATTATGTGCACTATTAATGTGCACGTAAAAGAAGGCCATGAATTTGATATATACAGTGAGACTACACAGTCGACACAATAGAAACAGCCCTGTACTCTGTAATCTTAAAGGAATCATTGACTCATTCTGTACTTATGTAAATCGTTTGTGTCGTCCTGGGAGCTGCATGTGAATGTGTTTGTGCAGGATCCAGATCTCCTCTGTGTATTTGTGCAGCCATGGTATCACCTGTCTAGTTTGGTCACATGATACGTCGTCCACTGAGAGCTCATTATCTCACAACTGCAACACTGTTCGCCCCAACAACAGCGAGATCATCTGCTGTAAATTAACACAATTTTCACGCCCTATCTCTTGGTTTCAGAGATATGGTCAATTTCATCCCCAAACCGCCGCTAAACGCGTTGATTACCGACAAGCGACATGGTCGGTGGCTTTAACAATTCGCTGTTCAATAGGAGGAATGATTTCTGGAGCTCCGTATGCTGGCGAACAAATCCTGTTTACGTGCTACACAGGCGAGCGGTCTTAGCAGTTCTGTCACTAACCAGCCGTTGCATGACTTCCTGATGGAGATGAGATTTGTGACGCCAAAAGAATTTCTCCTTGAGGGACGATAAAGTTGTGAATAGAATTGAAAACAGGAGTAATGGGGTAGAAAAACTGCATTTGTCCTCCGTCTCATTGCTGAAATCGGGCGGCGAGTGCGTCTCTGTAAGTGAAGAGATGAAATGCTTGTTGAGGGCAACAGACTTGCGTGTGGATGCTTGCCACCAGTGACGAGCCATTACTCTCACAAATACTTCATCCAACCTGGCACCCTGTGCACTTTGGGGACAGAATAATCATGAAATGCCACCATCAAATGTGGGGCTGCATTCAAGAGCTGTGTCAACCACTCCCTGCGTCTACACAGACTGCAGAATTAGACCGATAACCCCTGAGGGACTTCTACCTTTTCAGGTTTCTACCTGTGAGTTGAGATGATAAAAAGCTGCCAACACTGTCCCTTTTCCACCCTGATTTCCAAAGGTCTTCCCGTTCATACTGCTCGATCTTACAAATGAAGCGATGCCAAGTACGAAACATCTTATACCGTGTTTTGCAGTGTCTCAACGCTATTTTGGCGACCGTCCAGTCGAGATGAATCCATCCAACTTTCCACGGAGGAGTTTTTCACACTGAAAAATTTAAATACTCTGGAGAACTTGACAAATGCTGGAGGCAACGTGCGTTAAATATTCTGGTGTGTGAGCATATCTTGGTACCTAAGCTCCGCTTCAGAGTGGATGGTGCCCACTCTTCCTCCAAGTCCTGATTAGGTAGTTTGTCTTCTGCGATGTCAGCCATGTCGTCAGTCAGCCCCAGACCCTCCTAATGACTCATGTCAGTCAGGGATGTAACTGTCAAACCCAATCAATAGCTACACTTCCTCCTCCCGTGATTGGATAATGAGCTGTGCACATCGACATATTTGACCATTTCCAGTGCAAAAGTCAGCAGACGGGAAACCACAGCACGCTTCTTCTCATGCACTTTGCAGAAACCTCTGCAGAGGACAGACACGGCGAAACTATGAATGGAGAATACAATGGCCAAACTTATTCAGCTCCATAGAGTTGACCAGAGGACAGCACAAGGGAAACGATGCCCTCTTTTGCATGCGGGGGGAGAGGTGGGAGGGGCCGGGAGGAGGAGGGTGAAGATGTCTTCAGATGTGGCAGTTGTGATGAAAGGAGAGGCGAACGATGGAAGACAAGACGTGGAGAAAAGAGGAGGAGAAGAGAAGAGAGGTAGTGGAGGAGTGTGCATTATTCATCCCTGCTGACACATCAGAATCTGTGATTCATCTGGAGAAGGGCATCAGTCATGTCACAACCCATCGCCTAGCCCTCACTCACACGCACACATGGAGACGCATGGAGACACCCAACGAACATGTGCACACGTGTACACACACACACACACATGACTGACCTCAATTGCAGCGGGATAACTATGGGTCTAGCTCACTATCTAGATCCTCCAATCCTCAGAAACAGACTGAGGTGGGTCTTTGCAGTGCTTTCTTTCAGGTACATGTAGCTTCCATTACTCCTTTATGTGCTCATTGATTACCTGTCTACATATTATCTATGTGACTAATATAGTGTAGTTCACCTATGGGCTAAGGAGGACCCCAGTGAACAGACACTAGAATAGTCTATTATTTAGCTGAAGGCTAAAAGGCAGGCTAACCGTAACCACTGGTGCAATATGTGGGAGAGATTTTGCACATTTATACGTATTTCTATGTAAATAAACAAAAAGCTGTATATCCCTGGGAGGAGAACTGTATTGTTCACAGGTGTAAATCTTCCTTATCTTGAGCATTTATACTTATATAGTTCTTTTCAGCATTAGGCAGCGTGGATCAGAGCTGTATGAAATGAGAAGTATGATTATTATGTGCCAATATGGTAAAACAAACTGTAAAACCATGCTGAGTTATTGCCAATATAATGGTGATAAAGTATTTTAAAATACTCCCCGGTTAAATAAAGATTTAATTAGGAGATCAAAACATAGAATTTTATTGTGAATCCCAAAAGTCTAATAAAAATCTACTATGTTTCTCTCCTTGTGGGTTTTTCCTCCCCCCTCCCCCCACATTTCTTCCTCTTACACATAAACAGACATCATGTCAACCTTGCCTGGACCTGATGGCTTCATTCTGCATGCTGGATGCACGCTTTTCAGCCGTCTCTGAATAAACAAGAAGAGCAGCGCCGAAGACAAAAGCCCAGTGTCTGGGCGGCTTTGAAAAGGTCAATTAATATCAAAGCCCAGACAACAAAGTTTTTGTCTGCTTGTAATACAGGTGGCTACGCTCCCGGCATCAGAGTTGCATGCCTTGACGCCTCTCCCTCCTGCCAGCTGACTGGAGCAGCAAAGCTAATGCAGGGAGCACAAGGACCAAATCCAAGGATGGGCCCATTTTTCACAAAGAGGGACAGGAGAGCACAGAGCAGTCGGGATAATGCTGCTTTGAGAGACTGGAAATAAGACTTCAATGGGGCCTTTGACGTGAAACCAAAGCTGCTCCTCTGGGAGCGCACGTCACCTGGCATATTCCGGTGTGGATGGATCTTACAGTGGGATCTGCTCGCAGGGAGCTGGGAACCATCGAGGCCTACAGTTGAACCCTGCGAAATGCTGTTTAAGGGAGTACATGCCATCGCTGATTTCATAATCTGCTTCTCTGAACAGTGCTTAGATGAATACCAGTGGGGCCCAGCATCTCCTGGCTCATGGTGGGGAATATTTGATCGGCCTCCCAGAGACAGACGGATGAAAATCTCCGCTTGTTCCGCTCCCATATAATGATTTTCCCCCGTTGGAGTAATACTAACGTCTAAATCCCTGTCTCCCTATCGTGAAGGTGGAGTGCCTCGTGTGTTGGTCTGCTAACAGAACAGGAACAGACCTAAAAGGACAGGGATCTGCAGAAAGGAGGAAACCGTGTGTAAAAACGAATGATCAAAAATAATTAGGGACGTGGAAATGGTCTGGAAGAATAATCAGCAAACGCATAGTGCCCCAGGGAAAATTCCCCATCTGTGTGTGAAGAAGACCTCCCTCGGATTCACCGCGACAGAGCGGTTTTCCAGTTGACACGGGACACACAGCGGAGACACAAAGACGCTAAGCAGGCGTTTGGAGTACACACGATTACATCTCAAACAAGCAACAGTCCTCGGAATATGTGTCGGGATGAATGGACGTATCACGGAATGACACTCTGCCTGTACGGCTGAGTGGCTGCATTAACAGCAGATCCTACTGCGTGTAATTATAGACATAAAAGAGGAGTATGGACTACAAACCACTGTCTACACACTCAAAAAAGTGTATTAAGTGTCACTTTGTTGCCTTAATTTTTTTAAGTAGACAATGGTAAAAATTTTCTGAGTGCATGTGCAGATGGGCCTGTTGTAAGTAAGGAGAGAGAGAGAGAGAGAGAGAGAGAGAGAGAGAGTAGCACATGCAGCTGACACAAAACAGTGTTGTCCATCCATCTTACCACCTGGTGTCATCCATGCCAAAACCATAACTTTCATAATAACATTGTCTCCTGTGTTTCCTCTGAAGTGTTGATAATGGTGTAATCAGAGTGGGATTTGCACTGCACTGTGACATCATTAAAAAAATGTCCTTTACACCCACACCGTGTTCAGAGCCGTCTTCCTCTGGAAATGTCTTTGGCACATCGCGGATGCGTGTGCACGTGCACTGTTTGTTTTCTTTGATGTGGGTTGGCGTTGGATTCAGGGATGTTATTGTCTGCATTGGTTCCTGCCTCTCTCTCTCTCTCTCTCTCTCTCTCTCTCTCTCTCTCTCTCTCTGATGAGACTCTGATGTGAGTGGAGACGGGATTCCTTATGCCCACAGAGTGCCTGGAAGGGCCGTCAGGAAAAAAAGCCACTTTCAATGAGAGTGGATGAGGAACAAAGGCTTTTGCCAGTGTGCCCGTGTCCCTCGTGCTGCCCAGCCAACAATATGTATGTGTGTGTGCGGAGGGGGACGCGCACTCACAGCGCTGTTGCCAACCGACCCCTCATCTCCTTTACACCAAAACATGTGAAACAAACTCACAAATAACAACAACAACAACAACAACAATAATGATGATAATAATAATAATAATAATAATAATGATGATGACAAACGGCTGGGATCCACTCTCCTACACCTCCACCTCGTTAGTTGCAGAAGGTTATTTGACAAGTGGGAATAAGGCGTGTGGGTGCGGTGCACGGCCGCACACATTCATTCTGTTGTGTTGCTGTGTTACCTCGGTCGGAAGCGCTCCGTCTCCCTCTCTGTCTGCTGGATTCATGTGGCTGGATGTGCAGCTGGACGCGTCCTCGGGAACAGGGAGGATGGATGGAGGGATGGAGGGATGGATAATCCAGGTCTGCCGGCGGAGCTCCACTCAGAGAAAAGGTCTGTCTTTGTGGAGGATGCGCGCGCACATCGCCGGCGTGTGTCCCCCCACCCCGCGGTTCCGGCTGCTGGGCGACCTCTCGGGAGCGCGGCGGGTCACGGCTGCTCCTCAGCCCTTCAGTCGCGAGAGCATAGCTGATCGGGCGGCCTCAGTTACTGCTGGTTGATGTCATTGATACTCCGTGTCTTTCTTCCTCAGTGCCCTCCCACTTCCCTCCCTCTCCTCCCCCCTCCCTCCTCTCTCTCTCTCTCACTCTCAAAAACCACCGGTGATACACCCCCCCCCCTCCCCCCCCCCCCCCCCTCCCCCCTCCCCTCCCCTCTACACACATGACGTGATGCAGGGAAGATCTCCAATAGCAACCGCCCCCCTCCCCCCTCCTCCCATCACCCTTATCACCCCCATTACCTCCTCCAGCTGGGGCTGGATCGCTGACTGGTGCGAGCAGGGTGGCTGCTGAGGCAGGTTGCTCCTGTGCTCCCCCAGGGGCTCAAATGAAGATAAGCACCTTGAAACCCCGCAGATTCCCATAACATAGAATCTAATCAAACCGGCTGGCAGGACTATGGGGGATAAACACAACATTATGATGGGACATATTAATACCACCACAGGAGGTATATACAACCATACTATAGGATAAGGTAACGGTTTTTAGTTGCGGACCGATGATGTTATTTGTTCAAAGGGAGACGAGAGTCCATGAGTAGTTTATTTTTAGTCTGCCCATTAAAGGCAATGCACATGAAGAGCCCTGCAATACAACCTGCAATCATGAACGATGCTGAGAGTGAACCTATTGCGATGAATCAATCATGTGTCAGTCAAATAAACTCAATGTGTCGCTCCACGTGATGTTTGGGATAAAAAAAAATACAGTGAATGTGTTGAAAGAAAAACCAGGGTTTTTGTTTAATTTGAATCCAAAAACCCGTTATTTGCTAATTGAGGGAAGTGTCATAGACACAGCAGCAGAAAAGCCACCCAACACTCCACTATTATTATAAATAAAAGATTTGAAATGTGAATATGAACAAAGTGTGACTGCAGTGACCCCATTGAAAGTCTTACAAAGCTCCATTTGAGAGTAAAACATTCTAATTAACAAGAATCCAACCACAGGTGCGTCTAATTATTGATTAGCCAGCAGACAGGTGGACACTGAACACATCGTGTGCTCTGTGCTTGGCTTTCACAGGGCGTGGACTCAGATGTTTAGCAAAGCCTGTTTGTCATCCTACATTTACTGAGACAGGCCTTTGTTTTTATTAATGTGGTTATATTTAGGTCACATAACGTGACAACAACAACTGCCACTAGGGCAAAGTCTGAGGTTACGGTTCTGGATTGTGGTACTGTACGTTGGCATGGTGACGCAGGATTATATCAGGTATTCCTTCATTCTGACATTACCTGCAAACACACTCAGCATCAGTCAACCTGTTGTTTTTGTTGTTGTTTGTTTTTTTTCATCCACACACATTATAAATGCATATGCAGCCCTGCCTAATGGCTTGGTAAAAGTCTTTGTCAAAAGCTCATTTTCTCTTTCTCAACCACTCCGCTCACACAAAGCGGTTGACGGAGAGTGGGACAGAGTGGGGAAATTAACCAACTGCCACCGCGTCGGATGATAATTGGAAGCTATGGTTAATGAAGCTATCATGTCTTCAGCAAGAGACAAAGGCGCCCAGCCTGATTGACTGTCTTTGTTGCTAGTGACATCTAGTGGGACATTACTTGAATGATACTGGATGTCGGAGGTGGGCTGTGGTGAGACAAAAGGTTCATGAATTCAGAATCTGTCCCTTCTTCCACCTTATGTCACTTTTATGGGCAGAGAAAAAAAAGTCCATGCATTATTTTAACTATCATATAAATACAATGAACAATTTAATATGGTAATATTTAATATTAGTTCTTATTTATGTATTGACATCGTAAACCCTGCTTCATAAATTAATCATTTTAATATTATGTTTAATACAGGCTTTCAGCTCCCCCCCTCCACAAACGTCCGAGTCAGCTGTGAGAAGCAGGGTGGACACATTCACACCCCATTTACCAGCTGGACCCCCCCCCCCCCTCACAAGGAACAATGCAAAGGTAACAAAAGCAGATAATCATTATTTTAGGTTAGGCTCATGCTACAGCTGTTGTCATGTGTAAAATTAATGAGCCCATGCCGTTTCTGTTTCCTGTCTGAATAATGCAGTCTCTGATGTCTGTGGACTGTCTCTGCCAGTCACCTCGTGACCTGCCCTGGCTGGATAGCATTACAGGGCTCCCATTTTCAGAGTGGAAGCTAGGGCAAAAGCCCTAAAATTAGCAGGGTAAGTGCCCTGCCTCTACCACTGCCTACTCCCCGCAGCCGTGACGTTAATTGCACTCTATTTATATTTTAAGAGAGCGGGACTCCGACAGATCAAGTTTCTGCAATGCTTTATTTCACTGTCCTCAAGTTTATGTGACTGGGGCAGTGGTAAGGCCTTGTTTAGCACAGAGCTGAATTAAGTAGACACTGATTATTTTTAACATTGTGCTAATGTAACCCTTACGCACTAAAATATAATCTAGTCTTCCGCTCTCTAAATGGGAGCATTTTATAGACCTGTCTGGCCTGATGGGATGGTACTGTTTTTATGTCCTGCTATTGCAGCCATTTCAATCCATCTAAATATGTGTAAAGATGCTCTTAAAAACAAATGCTGCAGTTGTAAACCAAAGAACTCAAGCAACAACAACACAGCACAGGCTGTTTCATTTTGGTTTTCAAGTAGTTAAAGCTCATTTTCCAAAATCAAGATCGATTCAAAGTGAGAATCTATTCAGAAAAGACGTAACACCGATCACCAACACACAAGTACACACGGCCTTCTGTGATACTGAATTTTATTCAAGTATCTCCGACACACATTTGTTCATGAGTTAAACAAATTAGCTGTGAAAGACAAAGACAGTAACAGTTCTTAGCCTGAATGTACATTGTCTATTTATGAATTTATGGAGTCTCTCAAGATGCATTGAACTTGGTGGTGCTTAGCATAGACAGACACATAAAACATTCATGATGACACAAGATAAACAAAAGAGAGACTATTAAAAATAAGACTAAGATGCAGGAGTGGCTGGAGAGCCATCTTTTCCATATCTGCAAACTGCATCTGAGATTAAATGGAAAATTCACTTCAAAACAGAAAGAAAGCATACATTTGGACAGCTAACTTGTGTAAGGTTGGTTATTTTTGCCCCTAAAGCCCCATTTCTGAAGCTGCTTCTATGATATTGAATTGATTATTTTCATTACAGATGACATTTCCCAGAGGTACAGCGAGGTAGGCACAGTTTAGGCTCCAGCGTGACATTGTTTGTTTGGACAGACCGGGAGACATTTTTAAGAAACATTATTAGTTCATAAATCCCGAAAATACAAATTCAGCGTCAGTGAAGCAGCCCCGGATTCAACTCATTCTGTTTGGATAGATATGTAAAAGTGAATAATAATTCCATTCCACGTAAAATCTGTTTTTGTAGTGAATCTGCTTGAAAAAATAAGTTGCCTCTGACTGTAATATCAAACTGCATAGGTTATAAATGCCTGTGGGGGAACTGGGGAGTGCTGGCCTGAACAGCTTTATTTACTCATCCACAGTCTCCGTCTTTCAGATAAGAACTCTGCAGGCAGTCAAATCATGTCACAGTCTGAAATATCACAACTCATGTCGCTGAAACTAGTTCCATTAATGTCCCCACTTCATTACCTCTGCTTATAGCTTGTACAAAATGACAGTTGCCTTTCATTCTTCCACCTTTCAACAAAGTGTTACTTCCTGACAGACATTTGGCACAGTCAATCCAATACCTCATACCAGCATCACCAACATGTGATTTATGTGAGCACATAAAACCAGGCAAAAGTCACCAGCAAGCAAATGTAGGATTTCAGTTTGTTCAAATACATCCTTTCTGAATGAATATGCAAAATCAGCATTCATCATTTTCATGCATGTTATTTGGCTACTTTGATCAGGTGCTTTGTGTCAGTGACACTAAAAGCCATAATTCTCATTCTGGTCCGACATCATCAAACACACACAAGCACCATCATACTGTAACTCTTTCTGGAGGGAGAGACAGTGGAGAAATTCATTCAGGCCTGTATTAAGTTGACGTTTCCCCCGAGGCTTAAATAGCAGCAGGAATCAACAATCACTTTAGTCTGCATGATGATAAGTGACCAGACCTCAGCCAGAGACTGAGGTCCAGAGCCTGGCTGTTAATTGCTATGGTTAGCCAGACGTGGGGTTACAGGGCCTGGAGCAAAGCACAAGTCCAGAGGGGATGAAGATGATGAAAATCATGATGGAGGACAACATTTATGGCAGGTCATAGTGAAGATGGTGGGGGGGGGGGCAAGAGGAGAAGTAGTGCAGAGAGAGTGAGGATAGTGAAAGTCAGTGCAGCTCAATGAAAGCCTCCATCTCTTCAGAGATGATTCCCCTGTAAGGCAGTCTGTGCTTTTCAATCGCACGCGCTGCCAGGCACTGAAGGGTGACGTAGTTCAGAGGATAGAGGGCTGGGTGCCCACCGCTCTGCTCATCCAGCAGCTCGTAGGCCGTCTTCCTCTGAGCGTTTGTGGCGTCAAAGTGGGCCCCGGCCTTTACAAGTAGTGCCATAATTTCTGGACATCCATTGATAGCAGCGATGTGCAGCGGTGTGTTGTTCTCACCGTCACGCGAGTCGACATCTGCGCCACACTCCAGAAGCAGTGCTGCCACCGCCTGGGAGGGGAAACGGCCAACCGGGTAGCGGCCCACAGTTGTTGTTTCCTTATCTACAGCCATGTGGAGAGGAGTGAAGCTGCTGCGACCACGGGGGTTTAACTTAAGGAGACGGTACACAGTGTGCTTCTTCTGGTGCTCCTGCTCCGCGGTGCATTCCAGCTTCTCCAGGAGAAAGATGAGGTGGAGGATGATAGAGAGGGCCTTGTTGAACTGTGGAGCCTCTGGAGGGTTGTCCCTGTGTGCCACAGCTCGCTCTACCTCCCTCACACTTTTCCCCAGCACTGTCATCAGGTCGTGGAAGGTGATGCGCGTTGACAACGTGCCTTTGGCCCGGTCTTGAAGAACAAACGAAAAGAGCTCTGCAAAGGAAAGGAAACTAGATGCGGTCATGGGACTGAGAGGGTCCAGATTGCTCTGCTGCATGTCTAAAGCATATTTCCATAGGCTGATGCAGCGCTCAAAGTTGCCCGAGTCGGCATACACAGCTCCCCTGTAGCGGATGTAATAAGAGGTGTCTGGGTGGGATGGCCCCAAGATGCGCTCTCGAACCAACAGAGCTTGCATCCTCATTTCATCTGGGTCTGTGATCAGAGCTTCCAGTTCCTCAGCTGAGGTCACCTCCTGTGCACAGCCATAGGCAGGGATCGGGGGACCAGGCGGAGGCTTGGCCAGGGATCCAGCTTTTTCTCCCGGCTGCCTCAGCTCCATAGCCCTTCTCCAGTACCTCATCGCCCCCAGAAGATCCCGCTTTTTGTCCACATAAGTAGCACCAAGGAGTTCAAGTGCATCAACGCGTTCCTCTCTGGAGGTGCGTGGCTGGTGGGCGAGATACTCCACAATGTTGGTGTGACCTGTTACACTGGCAGCAAGGAGCGGGGTCATGCCATATCCATCTCTCTCCATGCGGGCGTGGCACTTCAGCAGCATCTTCATGATGTCCAGGCTACCTGACTCTGCACAGTCGTGCAGGGCGGTGTTTCCTTTCACGCTCTTGCGGTTGACATCAGCACCACGGTCCAGGAGGAACTTGGCTATCTCCTTGTGGCCCTTGTAGCAGGAGATCATCAGGCAGGTGTGGCCGTGGCGGTTGGCGACCTCCATGTCGGCTCTGTGCTCCACCAGGTAGCGGACGATGTCCAAGTGACCGTCAAAGCAGGCGGCTCTCAGCGGCGTTGAGTTGGTCAGCGTCGCGTTGTTCACCGAGGCTCCGTGTTTCAGGAGCGTCTTTACCACAGGGAGGTGTCCGGCTGCCGAAGCCGCCCACAGCGGCGGAGCCCCCTCGATCGTCTCGCCGTCAAAGTTAACCGAACCACCCCGTTCAACATTTGCTTTACAGTGTTCAAGGAGGTAATCCACGACCTCCAGGTGTCCGTATCGAGACGCTATCAACAGGGGAGTGCCTCCATGTATCTTCTCCTCGGCTAAAGCCTCCAGCTCCTCGGGACTTTTGTTGCTCAGCAACTTCTGGATAAGTTTCAGCTTTCCATCTCTGGCCGCGTTAAAAACCGCCGTCGTTATGTCCATCTTAAAGGCTCTGTGCTCCCGTGCTACACACCAACCCCATAACCACCCGAGCGTGGTTTTAAATGACAGACAGCGGCAGCGACAGCGGGGACTCGGCTTCTAGCTTACATCTTTCTGCCATTTTGAGGGTGCTGTCAAGATGGCGTGTGTTTGTTTGACAGGTCGATGTAGGCGAGCGCTACGAGGCATTATGGGTAACGTAGTTTCGACGGAGTTTCTAATTCAAAGAGGGCGGCGCCTTTTACTTTGACATGACTACATTTCCCATGGTGCATGTGACCAGAACCTGAACCCAGCTGATGGGTCTGTTTGTTATGGTTGTTCGGACCAACCTACACCGGTCCTCAGGAGAGGGGTCTGTCTGCACCCCCCACGACACGCCCACTTCACACTTTTTAAAGGGAAATCGCGTTGAACCACGGGAGACCCCCGTGTGGACCCGGGTTAGAATAGGACCCAGCACCAACTCTTGCTGATCGCAGGCGGCGACAAATGGGAAAGGATGCGATGTGCTGTAATGTAATGTAATGTAATGACCATGGCACAAATTCGATGCCACACTCCAGCCCAGTTGGTGGCGGTATTGCTCCTGAAGAAGAAGAAAAACAAGAAGAAGAGGTGAAATGAGCAATGGCGGGTCCTATCCAAAGTATCAAGACAGTAAGTGTTACCAAATTTTGTTTAATAAACGTAATCCACTTATACTTTTGCTGCGTACAGTACAATTACAATTACAATTATTAATCGGGGCGATTGATTAAGCAAGTAAGATATATAAGTAAACGATCCTAAAAGGTTGACCCTGGTTGATAAATGTAAGTTAGCAGTAATGGCTGGCGTAACGTAGCCAGCAAAATGTGACTCCCCTGTAACATTAACCCGCTCATTCAAAACATTATTCTCAGCGTGGTCTAGTGCAGCAATTTAAAATGAGTAATGGCATCATACTGGTAATTCTGATTATTATTACCAGCTCGACGCTGACATGAACACGCCATAATCAGTATAATGGAGAGCTTGTCCTCGAGCTTTTGTGTTGTACCTTTTGTTTGGTTGAAGTTGTTGTTCACATTTATAGTCAAACATATATTTCTTAGAGTCACAAAGGTCAAAAATTCTTCACCCAGAACAGATTAACAGGCCATAAAGAGTCACTATCAGCATACTAAATATTATGTAGAAAGAAGTGAATGTGTATGGCTTTCCACTGATGGTTCAACCATGTGCCATCAACAACAGGTTTCTTGTCAGAGTGACAAATTATTTGGCCATGTACTGGACCATGAGGTCACATGACCCTTATGTTTTTGATGAAACTGAGTTGTGTGCACAAATAAAAAAAACAACAACATATGTTTGCTTTCAGCTCCATCCAACCATCCTCACTGATGGCAATGAACTACTCCCGTTTTTTTTGGACAAAAGCACGCATGTTTCAAAACTGGAGAGCATGCAAAAATTGTTTTGCGCATGCAAACCCACGAAAGGACAGCTGTTCAACATGGAGGTATGTTTTAATTTCAAATCTAAAGAGGTCCATGCGGGTGTTGTGAAATGTAAATTTGTTATTTA
Organism: Trinectes maculatus; assembly: GCA_016785345.1. Lineage (NCBI taxonomy): Eukaryota > Metazoa > Chordata > Actinopteri > Pleuronectiformes > Achiridae > Trinectes > Trinectes maculatus. Next base: position 199,005 of record JAFBJQ010001150.1, read on the forward strand.
TTTAAGGTGAGCAGTTGCACCAACGTGTGCATGAATGATTTATTAGTGCAGTGTTTCTCAACACCGGTACTCCCTTCAGTTTTATGACTGTTTCTAACTGTGTCATTTGTTTCTTCAGGCATGCAAGAAGGTTTGCCCATTTCACAGATGAGGGAAAAGACATGATTCATGGGCTTCTTTTACCTGTCTTTAGACTGCAGCGGAAAAGAGTTAATGAAGAGACAGATGTAAGAATATGTGACATCACAATCAACACAATACTGAGCGATATGACATGGTTACTTTACATGCATGTGTAATTAAGGCTTTCTTCAGAAGAACACTGCTGTCACCAATAACGCAAGAGGCAGTGACAACCTAGATGCATGTTATAATAAATACCAATTAAAGACATTTGTGCCGTCATTTTGTTTTTTCAAGTTTCAGCATTAGCAGCCATGAATGTAAAAACTGTTTCTCCATTTGTCAGCAGGACCTATTATAAATACACAAAAAGTGGACAATGGAAGAGCACAGCTACTCCAAAAAGCCAAAATTGTCCATCAAACAGAGTTGGTAAGTGTGTAATTAATCTGACTACATCATGACACATTCCATATAGAGCACATTTGTTATGTTAACGTGGAATATTATGTCTGCTTAGAATGATGAATGTGCACATGTGTCTACAGTTTTTGGGATTATTTGAGAAATGTATTTTGAAATTACAGGGGTTGCGCTAACTTCATTGTGCTGACCTTGTAGACTGAACGAAGGGGAGCACCTCAGTAAGGAAACACTTTGAGGTAAGTATCTGTATGAAGAGATACCGTATTAACTCAGCTAACTCAGGAGGTAGAAGATGCGGCGCTTCCTCTTCTACGTCGCCAATGCTTTTATCAATTCAATTATCAACACAGGCCTAGAGCGCCCTCTTGCAGTTTAGTGTGAAAATAACGTGAAGTGTGTGAAATGATATAATAATGTGTTAATAATTTCACACATAAGTCGCTCCAGAGTATAAGTCGCACCCCCGGCGAAACTATGAAAAAAACTTCGACTTATAGTCCGGAAAATACGGTAATTACCATAGCATTAGTTGAATTTCAAAGTGAAAGCCTTCATCAAAAAGGAAATTGGAGTCATTTTGGTTGCACTATCAACATCGACCATTACTATCCTCTAAAGTAAATATTTCTTTTCAGGCTATCATAACTGGGGGTCTTCTCTCAGCATGGGAGCACAGGAAGTAGAGGCCCATCCTTTATTTCAAGGATGAACAGCTTGACCAAGTTGTCTCATTCTTGTATTTGGTCATCAGGGAAACACCAAGAGCGAGACAGCTGACAGATTGGGTTGCCTTCGTCATCGATGTGCTGTTGCCAGACGTATGACATGTTTGTTTTGTTTACATACAATTATTAATATTGTCACTGTGTTTAATTTTATACACACTGTTTTTTCTTATCACATCTCACACTTCTAGATGAAAGAATCTTGAAATGGAATAATGCAGATGCGTATTAAAACTTTTAGAGCATTCAGACCACGATTGTAAAATATTGCCATTTTTTTCCTTTCTCTAAGAGTGTCATAAGGCTGTGATATCAAACTTGACACAACATAATTAAATGCTACATTCAGTTGTGACTCTTTTTTTTAATTTAACAAATGTCAATCATCCTGTCTAGGTGACAGTCAACACCCCAGCTGAAAAATGCAACCTGTCCGTGCCAGAGGCTGTAGCCAGATTCAAAAGGGGACCACAGTATGAACCATGGTAAGATTAATATGCAAAGAATTGATGATAGGCATACTTCAATGTGTAATGAATGAAGTCTGTTGCAACAATAATTGAAAACTTTTAATGTTCTTGTTTGACAGTGAATTGAAAATGGTACAGGACAACTTGATGGGGCACTTATCAGAGGGGAGAAGAGTGAGGCTTCAAGAATTCAAATATAAAATGGAAAGAGCTCTCTGAGGCATTTCTCAAACGACTCTAATATATTCAGATTCTCGAATACTCAATAAAATTTGGGAAGCCTTGAAATGTGTTGTATTTTTTGTATTATATATGTACTATAATATTTGTATGATTTGAATACATTTATTATAGGGCAGATAAAGCAAAACCACTGACGTTTGTTCAGCTGAACCGTGCTCAAAACTTTGTTGGTATCTAGTTGGGCTTTAAGAAGCATGTGTAGTGGGCGTGTTGTGGCTGTGTTGTGTAGTGACGTCCATTACACGACACTCTCTTTGCTTTGGCGGGTCTCGTTTTACATTTTGTGTGGGTCAACACAATTTCCCTTTAAAAAGCGTGTCATACCATACTGTGAAGTTCTATGGCCGATTTGGACAACATTCTATACTAGTCATTAGTATGTTGCATGTGTAGTATGTAAAAAATATTTTTTTTTTGTCTTGACTTTTTGAGTTTTTTCCAATTTTTTATAGATTGAAATTTTTTTGTCATTTTTTCAGTGTTTTTTTGGTCATTTGCTTTAACTGTCATTGCTAGGCCTGGTGTATTCAAGCTATTTCATTGCAGTTTCATGACTTTTTATGATTTTATTTTCTGGCATTTTTGGCCCTGTTCATTATGTTTTTAAAATGAGTTTTGTTTTAAGTTTTATTCAGGAAATATTAATCTGCCTAGTGAATTCATGCTATTTTATGCTGTTTCAATGCATTTTCATGACATTTTATGACTTCTGGAGCTTTATTTAGGTAATATTGTGTTTTTTGGAGATTTTTGGAAAATACATTTTCTTTTGAAAAAATAATTTTCGTCAATTATCAAAAAACGTTTTGAAGAACTTAATTTTCTTCATTTTTAAAAAATTGTATGTTTAAAAAATCATTTTTGATTTTTTTTTCCATAGTTTAGAGTTTTTTTTAAAATTTGATTTGATTTGAATGATATTGGATGTTTTATTGAAAAATGAATTTTTTGGCAAAACTCAACGTACTTTCATGATTTCTGATGATTTCTTGAAAAATTAAATTTTTGACAAATTTCGCAATTACATACTGTGTACTATGATGTTTTTTTTCATGATTTTGGACGTTTTCATGAAAAATGAAATTTGGAAAAATATTTCACTGACATACTGTATTATGACGTTTTTCATGATTTTGGACCTTTTTGTGAAAAATAATTTTTTTTCAAGATCAGCGACGACTTACTGTACTATGACAGAAAACCTCATTTTCTCATACTTTAAAAATCTCAAAAACACGTAAGGGGTTAGTATGTCCAAAATGTCCAAAAATGGCCAAAAATTAAAAAGGGAAATAATGCACTAGAATGGTAGAAAATAGCGTATAATCACCACCCAGATTGATATTTTGATGAATAGACGCCAGAAAACCTCATTTCCTCACACTTTAAAGTCTCAAAAACATGTAAGGGTTTAGTATGTCGAAAATGTCCAAAAACGGCCAAAAATCAAAAAGGGAAATAATGCACTAGAATGGTAAAAAATAGCGTGAAATCACCACCCAAATTGATATTTTCATGAATAGACGCCAGAAAACCTCATTTCCTCACACTTTAAAAATCTCAAAAACACGTAAGGGGTTAGTATGTCGAAAATGTCCAAAAACGGCCAACAATTAAAAAGGGAAATAACGCACTAGAATGGCAGAAAAGAGCGTGAAATCACCCCCCAGTATGATATTTTGTTTGTTAGACGACAGAAAACCTCATTTTCTCATACTTTAAAAATCTCAAAAACACGTAAGGGGTTAGTATGTCGAAAATGTCCAAAAATGTCGAAAAATCAAAAAGGGAAATAACGCACTAGAATGGCAGAAAAGAGCATGAAATCACCCCCCAGTGTGATATTTTGTTGATTAGACGAGAGAAAACCTCATTTTCTCATACTTTAAAAATCTCAAAAACACGTAAGGGGTTAGTATGTCGAAAATGTCCAAAAAGGCGAAAAACCAAAAAGGGAAATAACGCACTAGAATGGCAGAAAGGAGCATGAAATCACCCCCCAGTATGATATTTTGTTTGTTAGACGACAGAA
>JAFBJQ010001151.1:0-12374 GCA_016785345.1 Trinectes maculatus
TGTGTTTTTTCATGGGTTATGTTTACTTTTGTCAGATTTTCCTGTTTGTCTCCTCTGTTTATTTTTTGTTTGAATAATCTAGTGGGGCGGGGGGCGGACACAGTCTCTATAGGATTGTTGGTGGGTGACAAATCCAAAGTCAGCGCAGAGAAGTGTGTAAGACTACAACTCTGCCTCCTGGCCTCGCCTCTGATCTGTCATCAGATACATACATTATCAGATAATGTATGTATCTGATAACATACATTATCAGATGTCATTGGTCCTTAACCTGCATTTTTACCATCAACAATAAGGCTAAGGAAGCATTGTGTTTTATGTATAGCTTGAGTAAAGCTTGAGTATTTTTGTCTCATCTTCTTCTGCCACTTATCCAGGTCCGGGTCATGGGGGCAACAGTCTCAGCAAGGGCATCCAGACACTTCTCACCCCAGCCACTTCCACTAGTTTCTCTGGGTGGACCCTTAGGCCTGCGCTCCCAAGCCAGCCGGGAGATATAATCTCGCCAGCGTGTCTTAGGCCTACCCTGGGGTTTTCTCCCAGTGGGACATGCCCACAACATCTCCCGAGGGAGACGTCCAGGAGGGATCCTGACCAGTTACGCGAACCACCTCAACTGGCTCCTCCCGATGTGGAGGAATAGCGGCTCTACTCTGAGCCGCTCCCGGATGTCAGAGCTTCTCACCCTATCCCTACCGCTAAGTCAAGATACTCTGTGAAGGAAGCTAATTTCCACCACTTATATTCGCGATCTTATTCTTTTGGTCACTACCCAAAGCTCACGACCATAAGCGAGGGTTGGGATGAAGACTGACCAGTAAATTGAGAGCTTCGCCTTTCGGCTCAACTCCCTCTTTACCACTCCAGACCGGTTAAGTGCCTGTGTCACTGAAGAGCATCTCATCACAGCTGCTTCACACCTGGTTTCGAAGCCTTAGGTCATTATTTGATGAAGCTAAAAGAACCACGTCATCCGCAAAAAGCAGGGACAAGATTCTCAAGTCACCAAACATGACCCCCTCCAACACTTTGCTCCGTCTAGAAATTCTGTCCATATAAGTTATGAACAGAACCACTGACAACTTTGTCGGAGTCCAACTCCCACTGGGAACGTGTATGACCTGCTGTTGGATATGCGGACCAGGCTCTGACTCCAACAGTACAGGGACCTGATGGCCTGTAATAACAAGCCATTCACCCCATACTCCCGAGGCACCCCCCAAAGGATACCCGTAGGGACATGTTTGTAAGCTTTCTCCAGATCCAGAAAACACATGTGGACTGGTTAGGCAAACTCCCATGACCCCTCCAGCAACCGCGCAAGGGTGTAAAGCTGATCCACTGTTCCACGGATGGGACAAAAACCACATTGCTCCTCCTGTATCTGATGTTCAACAATCAGGCGTACCCTCCTCTCCAGTACCCTGGAGTATACTTTACCAGGGAGGCTGAGGAGTGTAATCCCCCTGTAGTTGGAACACACCCTCTGGTCCCATTTCTTGAAGATGGGGACCACCACCCCAGTCTGCCACTCCAGAGGCACTGCCCCCAATGTCCATGCAATGTTGCACAGGCATGTCAGCCAAGACAGCCCAACAACATCCAGAGCCTTAAGGAACTCAGGACAGATCTCATCCACCCCTGGGGCACTGCCAACGCACAGCTTTTTGACTGCTGCAACAATCTCACCCCCAGTGATAGGAGAGTCCAATGCCAAGTCCCCAAACTCTGTCCCCCAAAACTGTCCACATGCTGGTGGGACCCCATTCCCACTGTAAACAGTGTGGGTTGGATGCTGCTTCCCCCTCCTGAGTTGCCGGAAGGCTTGCCAGAACCTTTTTGGGGTCGCCTGAAAGTCTTCCTCTTGGGTCTCACCAAACTTTCCCCAAGCCCGGGTTTTTGCTTCCCTGACTGACTGAGCTGTGGGCCACTTGGCCTGCCAGTAGCTGTCAGTACCATTTGCGCTTGTGGACATCCTTATTTGAACATGGTGTTCGTTATGGCCAGACTGTGACTAGCACAGAAGTCCAATAACTGAACACCATTCAAGTTCAGATAGGGGAGGTCGTTCCTTCCAATCACACCTCTCCACGTCTCACTGTCGTTGCCCACATGTGCACTGAAGTCCCCCAGTGAGACAGTGGAGTCCCCGGTAGGGACATTTTCCAGTGTCCTTCCCAGGCTCTCGAAAAAGGGTGGATAATCTGAACTGCTGTTTGGTGCATTAGGGAGGTAAGCTACTCTTTTGTCCCCCGAGGAAAATTCCAACCCACAGCTAGAGAGTCGGTGTGTTAAGAGCAGGCCCACACCTGCCCTCCTCCTCTCACCTGGGTCAACTGCAGCATAGAAGAGGGTCCATCCCCACTCAAGGATTTTTGTTACAGAGCCCAAACTGTGCATTGAAGTGAGGCCAACTTTATCTAGCCAGAATCTTTCAACCTCCCACACTCAGGCTCCTTCCCAGCCAGTGACATTACGTTCCATGTCCCTACAACCGGTTTGGTCAGCCGGGGATCAGACCGCCAAGGGCCCCGCCGTTGGCCTGCTGCCCAATCCACATAGCCCCCTGCCCAATTCCCCGGCACATGCAGCGCCTGCATTTTCTTTTGTGTTTGTGTGCGTCCTACTGGCGTGCTGCTTCTCCTCACTGCTCCACGCACTTCACCTGTTTTTATCATCTACTCCGCTGCTGTAGAACCACAAGCCACAACTTTCAGCCCCCCCATCACTACCCCTACATTAGTTTCTTTCTCTTTAGGATTATCTGCACTTCTGTTTGTCATGCTCAGCCAGCTCCTTGACCACACTACTACCTGCTTTCCCCTCTGAACCTTATTGTGCCATTATTTGTGGAACAAACACTCCTTCTGTTGAGATCTGTGCTCTGTCTTAGGGGTTCAAATAGGATTCTAAATGCTTCTGAGTTGATCCTCTTTGTGAAAAAGGCAAAAACGTGCCATTCAGAATCCACTCTACAAAGCACAAGTTCAGGTTTTCTTCTCACACAGACAAATAGCTTTACTCTAAGATGATATCCATGGTATTGAAGGAAAACAGGGACATGTTCAACAAAACCTTTTAACTGACAATGATAAAGACAAGCTTTAAATGGCAATATAGAAATAATTCCCTTGATACTATTATTCTGTTCAGCATTTTCCAGAGTCTCAGATTTTTTTTGTTATTTATTATTTAGGTTATTTGAGCCCATCCTCTTATGAAACTGTTTGCAGCCCAAATCCCACATAAGGCAGGGCAACCAGTGGCCTACTGCCAGGCAAGACAAAGCCAGAGGTTAGTGGTGACACAGGAACTCACACATATTGCGCTATGCTGCGGCACTATTTACCTGCACATTTATCAGCACAGTATGCATTGATAGCTATGGCGGCAGCGTCAGCCAACTCACACACAAAGGAGACGGACACATCCTGACCCAACACTCCAAACTCCAACAAAGAGCTGTCAATACGGCACCTTATAATATCTTCACCACATCACCAAACTGTGCTGCGTACCTGGAGGACAACACGCCACGCATACTACGCCCATCAACACCCACTTTGGCAGTGGAGAGAGAGAGAAAGACACTAGGCAACAGCATGGGTTAATTAATTGATTAATAACTAATACACATCCGCGTTAGCAACACAAGATGCAGCTTCCCTACAGATACCGGTAAGGGGTATACCACACACCGACCGTGATTGTCATGCCTGCTGTACAATAACATAGCGCAAGAGACACACACACAAGAGAAATATAATGTGACCACATACACAGCCATCTGGTTACAGACTGAAAAAGTGACTTGTGTATAAGCTGTAGCCTCAGGAGCAGCCCACAATGTCTTTCTCTCACCTGTGTGTGAGTTCACCGTGACTTATCACGCCTATCATCCTGTCATCCTATCATCTACTACTGGTTGCCAAAGGGGACAATGGAATAAAAGGTGATGGTAGTGTTTACTCAAGACTTTGTGGACTTATAGCTGGCTGCCTGATCAGACTGCGACAAAAAATCGGCCAGATGGCCAGTCCGTCCCTGGGCTGGGTCATGGGCCGTTGTGAGCAACGCGTGCTTACACACCTGGATTGTTGTGGTGTGTTGCAAAGGAGATGTGTGACAAAGTAGATGAGGGACATATGATAGTTGCTACTCAAGAACACTACAGGGTGGCAGAGAGAAACTCTTAGTATGACACATTTTAATCCATAATGACATGTATGAGCTCAGTGATGTACTAAGCATGACTTATTACTTGACTCACTTGGCTGGGTGACAAGAAAAAAAATAAAGACACAAGGACTATGATTCTTTTAGAGGAACCATATGCATTCTAATTTTGATTGGCTATTTTTCTGTTGAGTGCTGAACTAAAATCCACTAACAACTTGGCACTGCTGCTCCTGCCAAATCCAAAAACATGTTTTTCACGTCTTCAATAAATCAAAAAACGTTCCCTTGAGCTAAATCCGCTATTATTTGTGAACTCAATAGCGGTAAGATTTTGGTCTAATAGGAAATGCTTTAGGATTTATTATTTACTGTGTATAAACAAGCACTACAATCAAATATTATATTGATTTTTAATACACTTATTTGTCATATAGATAAAACTTTGACTCATAAGAAATGCATCTGTGCAGGCTGGAGTAGATCAAAACTAAGCATCATTACAAATTTTGGACATATTCATCTTGGCACACAGGCAGCCCACTAACCCCTAATTGTACACATGCAACAGTACGGTCATATGCCATGGCAAGCAGGACTGGTCTTAGATACACTGGATGCTCCACCATTAAAGGCTGATATTAAAAACAGTAACGTTACCCTCTGATGCTCTTTTCCTCCTTTTCCACTGCTCTGGTCCACCTCTCAATTTTAAAATAACCCTTATATCTAGATTAGTAACATGATGTCACTGTGTTCCTCCATGCTAAAAATGTTAATGGTTCTTTGTGCAAGATTTAGATAAAAGAAATGTCTAAGTACTGTGTACTGAGGAAACAGAAATGTACCAAGCTGTGGCATTTCTGGTGACATTCTTGGACGGCACCAATTTGCCAGGACCATTTGCATATTCATCTTTAAATAGATGAAAAAAATTGCATATTTATCCACACTGTGTCCCAAAAACACTGTGGTAACAAAGGTATGCAAATGCAATCATTTCTATTTAAATATTGTTCGCAGTAGAGCAGGCTATACTTTGAATATTAATTTTGCATTTTTATTTTAAAACAGTCACACAATAAAAGTACAAGTGCATAGAAATTAAAAATCTATTTTTTTTTTTTACTAAAATAACACACACATTCGAGGAGAATCAAAACGCTATTATAAAATTGCATTTACATTCTCACATGTACAAAGTCCCATAGGTAGGCTTCCACTTGTGCCTGAAGTCACCACAAAAATCTCCACATGTCATGAATACACAACAATAACCGATGCGACCAGGAAATGGGTTTTGGGTTAACATGATTATGGTAAGCATGATACTACTGAAAAACATGTAAAAGGTAACACTGATTAAACGCAATATTTTGAACTCTTACCTCATGTATGGATGAATATAGCCCTTTTAGCAGGCTGACTGTCTAATTAGTTTAGGTCACAATTATTGACCTCACAGTGAGTCACTCTCATAGATATGACTTCTGGCTTTATTAGTTTTCCGTTTAAAGCACAAAGAAGAGAACTTTGCTGACCCTGGGAGAGTTGGTTGTTTGATTCATACAAATTGATGTTTGGCTCGCTGTCTATTTCGTGGTCCTTGTGGCACTTTGATCATTTTTCAAAGCAAAAGACTCCACAGACACAGAAGTCTTAGCTTTTACACAGCCTCTGGGATCCAGTAAAAGGAAAGCCACTCAGCCTGTTCACTGCTGCTGTATTACACTCATCAGAGAGCGGATGCTAACAATACAGCAGAGAGCAGAACAATATGACAGCATGATGACAACAGTGTTTACACAAAAATAAAACACATTTGTTTTCACTGTAACTTTTCAGACCACAGCAGAAATGGGCCCTGTTTCAGAAATCAGGTTTAGTGAAAACTCTGAGTTAGTTGACTCAGAGTCAGAGGAAACTCTGGGTTTTCGGTTTCACGAAGCTGAACCGGAGGGAGGGAGGGAGATGCAGCTTTAAGCAGCTGCATCAGCAGCATTAAACCGAGATTCAAAACAAGCCCTCATGAATGGAACAAAGATAATGTGATTCACCATGGCAACACGTGAAAACAAACCCCGCACGTCCTATTTCTTTCGGGTGGAGTTGGACGTTCTTATGCATTGCTACACCGAATACGAACACATATTCAAAAAAAGAGCAGCACAGTTGCAGAAGATTGAATTAATAAAAAAATATATCGCAAGTGTTTCACATGTTCAACATGTATACCGTAAATTCCGGACTATAAGCCGCTACTTTTTTCCCACACTTTGAACACTGCGGCCTATAATACGGTGCGGCTAATACATGTTTTTTTCATGGGGCGATTAACTCATGGTGCCATTGTGCATACATTGTGCCACCAGATGTCGCTATAACACCACGCTAAACTAAGAGTTTATTATGGTGAATTGCCTCTTGTCCCTCTTGTCCCTCTTGACACACCGTAGGGGTTGAGACCCCCCCACCCTCCCCCGCCGGCCGGCCGGCCGGCCGGCCATTTTACATAAGTAAACACAGCTGTGGAGGTGCCGGCACTCTCTGCAGCGCTGAGAGCGCTTCACAGTTAAACTGATACGTTTGATGAAGCGGTTTACATTTAGTTGTGTCCCATTTCAGGGTTTTACATTCTCTGTCTCTCTGCAGCGCTGAGAGAGAGAGCGAGCGCTCAGCAACTCTTCCAGTGTGACGTCTGTACGTATTTACGGGGCAAACCGCTTAATCCGAAACAAGGAAGTTCACGGGAGATGTGTCTTAACTACGAAAACGACGTAATTCGCCACCGCCGTAATTAGAGGACCCCCTGTATCTCATACAACGGGGGACACATGCGGCTTAAAATCCGGTGCGGCCTATACAAGTACAAAATTGTTTTTCTTTCTAAAATTGGAGCGTGCGGCTTATAATCAGGTGCGCTCTGTAGTCCGGAATTTACGGTATTCTATTTGTGTGTTTGTGAACACAGGTGCTGTCCAACAGGTACAAAACCTTCTTAGCAGCAACAAAAGATGAAATATAAAAATATAGTACAAACAGGTAGGCTGTGTTTGTTTAGTCTGTCCTGAACAGCAGTGAGTGGCTGCAGTCAGCATGTCAGTGTTTCAGCTGGCCCAACACTGTCACTATTTAACACTGTCACTATTTAACACTGTCACTGTTTGATATTGTCTATTTGAATCGGAAAATCGGTTTTGATTTAAAGGATGTGAGTGCATCGCTACACAGGCTAATGAATGGTCCGACTGAAAAGTTATGAATCTTGGTTTAATTCTGCTTAAAGCTGCATCTCCCTCTTTGACCTCCCCGACCCTCCCCACCCCCCCCCCCCCGCCCCCCCCCCCCCCCCCCCCCCCCCCCCCCCCCGTAACCACGACATCCCACCAGCTGCGCGTGCGTTGCATCTGTGCTGCGTCGCAGCAATGAATCTACGAAGCTGATACGTTTCATCTCTAATCAGTGTTTGTGCTTCAGTTTGTGTTGCCATTTGCAAAAAGACTAAGTGCGATACAGAGAATGTGCTGATGTGAGGGCTGAGAATGTTGCTGAGATAACTGATTGACGGTGCTGAAAACAGTAGCGTTCATATAAATATTCATGTGGAAATGATAAAACTAAAACTAATCTGGGTCTGATGATTTTCTCCTGACGGAGATTCCTGCGCAGTATTTGTGCTTCGATATCAATCGGGTCTTCCAAAAAGCACACGTCATGTGTGCCACGCCTTTCTGTCCAGCTGAACCGGCTTCGTGAAACCGAAAACCCAGAGTTTCCTCTAACGCTGAGTCAACTAACTCAGAGTTTTCACTAAACCTGCTTCCTGAAACAGGGCCCTGGGGCCTGTGTCATAAAGCAGGATTACCAAATAAGCCAGGCTTATTTCGTTAATCTGTCTTATTTTCCATTGGATTCGGTTCCATAAAGCAAGCTTAGCATAGTTCAAACTAAGTTACCACGCAAACTAGCCTGGTCCGGACCAGGCTAAATGTCAGGCTTAGCCTGAGTCGCCCCTTAACAGTGACACTTATCTGAAAGAAAATATATGATTATAATATATGACTTCATTACTCAACTCAACTCACTTTTATTTAAACAGCACTTTAAAACAACAGAGTACCAAAGTGCTACACACAGTTTAAAAACATAGATAAAACCAACACATCGACAATAAATGATGATAAAAGTTACACAATAAAAGGTGCTTCTCACACGGGTTAAAAAGCCAAAGAAAAGAAGTGGGTTTTTAAGCGTTTTTTAAAAACAGGAAGATCACAATCAATAAAATATTAAATAAAATACATCATGAAACACTGTTTTAAAGACTATGTATTAGTTACATTTAAAATATTAAATATTACAATTAAAATAATAACCCAATCCATGCCATTTGATCCGTAGGCTTTTCCAGACAATCATTTATATGAGAGATACAGATTCTCTAGAGATCTGCCAACTGATCGGCCCTCACCTTACACACAGCACTACAGTCCCACACACTGTGCACGTGGCACTTTTATGAACACGGTAACAGTGTGCCCCCCCCCNNGGCCCCCCCCCCCCCCCCCCCCCCCCGTGCCCCCCCCCCCCCCCCCGTGCCCCTCATATCATTTTTTTTCACATCTGTAAAGAAAACACCATTGGATAGGAATTAGTGCAGATGATATCCAAGTGTAAATATAGCTCGTGGACATACATACCACTCTGAACAATGTTTATATGTATATATTTTTTTTTTAATTTATTAACTTGGGGCGATGCCTGTATGTTTTGTTATACATTATACATATACATTATACATATAAATTGTGTATTATGTCCAAGCTTTAACTCCGTGGTATTTATTTAATGGCAACTTAACTTGGGTTGTAGATACTTTTTATACGCATTTAACCGATCGGCAGTTTCCTGTCGGTCTTTCTCTCTGAGCTTATGTATTGCTGCCATGTTGCCTCTATTCGTTATTATATGTTAGAATTCCTCACAGGGCTCCACCGCTCGCTCTGTCCTCGTGCATTTTGCCATTGTGAATCCGCTTGATCTGTGTTCGACCGCATGGGCTGCTTAGGAATGGTGTGCACACGCAATCAGTCTGACTAGCTGAACCTGGCTAGAATTAGTGTGACTGCGTAAACATGGCTCAGCCTTTATGGAACCGAGTTAGCCTCAACTCATTTGTTTTGGCTAAGTCTAGCCAGGCTATTCACATTAAGCATCGCTTTTCTCAGCCTGCTTTATGAAACGAACCCCTGGTCTCCTTCAGTGTTACATCACTAGAAATATACAAGTGTGGTAACCACTCTTGTATGTTTTGAATGAACAGTGCCTAATGCAGTACAGTCACTGGACCAAATTTTACATTATAGTGCAAAGTTTCTCAGCATGGTAGTAAATTGTTAATTTATTTTAATCCCACAACATTGTTAAGTGCATTTTTTTCCTTGCCATAGATTGCTCGTTTTAAATATTCCAGGCCAAGCAGTGAACGCTAGGTAAAACATTAAAATCCAAATTTGTCACACTCATCATCTGTTTTAACAAAAGCCAACACTGTCACTGTTTGATATTGTCTATTTGAATCGGAAAATCGGTTTTGATTTAAAAGATGTGAGTGCATCGCTACACAGACCAATGAATGGTCCGATTGAAAAGTTATGAATCTTGGTTTAATGCTGTTGATGCAGCTGCTTAAAGCTACATCTCACTCTTTGACCCCCGCCCCGACCCCCCACTGTAACCCTGACAACCCACCGGATGCGCGTGCGTTGCATCTGCGCTGCGTCGCAGCAATGAAGCTGATACAAATAAATATTCATGTTGAAATGATAAAACGTCCAAATGGGGTCTGATGATCCTCTCCCGAGGGGCAAACAGCAAAAAGTGACAGGCAAGGTGCAAGCCAGGGGATTTAAAATTCAGAAAAGACAGGCCGCTTCAAAAGCAAAGCAATGCCATAGTTAGAGTAATTTCATTTCATGAATAGATGCTTGACTGCTTACATTGACAGTCTAGTCCTCATCCTGTCTGCCCTGGCATCCCGCACCACTGAATGACAGAAAGTTATTCTGGCTTCCAAGATACACAGACCAGGAGAATGGGGCTAATGTGCCATGCCGACAGATGTTCAAAACAAATTGTAAAAGGGAGAGGAATTTGTAGAGTAGACTTTACCTTTTCACAGCAGGAAACATTTTGACACTTCGAAAGGAGGTGTATAGCACGATTTCTTTGCTAAATATCATTATTATGCATCCAGCAGGAAAACAAAACACATCAGCCAGCTCCAGTTACATTTAGATAAGCAGTCCAACTTTAAGTGTGTACCACATGCATTGCTCAATACTTACCAACCACGTAGTGAATACAAAAAACAGATAATGCAGGGCAACTGTACGAGACTCATTTGCAAGCCAAGTCTTTGATGCAGTGAATAATGACAAAACAAAGGCTAAATTACAATATAAATTACAATATCTTGAAAAATTTCCCTCATACCACTAGGACCTAACATAGAGACTATTTTGCAGGGAAATGTAACCAGTAACTTTACAGATAAATATTAACGCATAAGGGCCCAGTTTACCATAGTAGTAGCATATTTCATGTACCGTAATTTCCGGACTACAAGCCGCGACTTTTGTCACACACTTTCAACCCTGCGGCTTATGCAATGATGCGGCTAATTTATGCATTTTTTCTAACGGCCGCCAGGGGCGCTCGAGCAGAAAAGGTAAGAGTGAGGGACACAGATGCGTTCGGGATCGTGGCAATACTGTAGGTGTGGCGAAGCATATCTGACGCTATTCCAATCCGACACTGAGGAGGAAGACTTCCAGGGTTTCAGTGCACAGGAGGAAGATGAAGACGGCTCTCAGTGACTTTTACCGGTATATTTTTTTAAACCAGCCCTGTTAGGGCTGTGTTACTACCGTATTGCTGTTGTGTTGCTACCGTATTGCTGCTGTGTTACTACCGCATCACAGGCACTGTTTGGAAAGAAAAGCCAAGGTATATTATTAAAACTTTGAAAACTCTTTCTGTGTACCGTCTTTCTTTGTAAATATCTCATGTTTCAATGTGGGCACATGCAGCTGATAGACAGGCGCGGCTTATGTATGTACAAAATGGTTTTTCCTTTAAAAATGTACTGGGTGCGGCTTAAAATCAGGTGCGCTCTATAGTCCGGGAATTACGGTATTTTATAATTGTATAATTCCACATGTATAATGTATAATTATGTATGCATATGTATGTATGCATAATTTCAACTAAAATAATTAATTTAAATAATTAAAAAGGGGAAAGCGTGTTGAGTTGTATTCGTCATTTTAGGAATGAAAGTACGTATAGCCACTGGCATGTCATATGTTTCTTTTGGCATCTTTATAGTAAGCCACCTCTGGCAATAGTCAATTTCCAGAATAAACCAGCTGCTGCAATATTGGACACCGGGGGAGCCAAGGCATACAAATATTCTGCACAAACATTTCTCTGCCTTAACTTTTTTTAAAAATCCAAGCAGAATTACCTTTTGATACTTTTTTCTCTTACACAATATTGAACATTTCCAGCCTTAAATTGCCCTAAATTGGTTTAGCTCCTATTTATCAAACAGACATCAATTTGTGCAAATTAATGATAAGTTGTCACAATACGTACAAGTCAGCTATGGAGTTCCTCAAGGCTCTGTGCTTGGCCCAATGTTATTTATGTTATACATGTTGCCACTAGGAAACATCATTAGAAAACACTCTTTAAATTTCCATTTTTATGCAGATGACACTCAGTTGTATATTTCAATGAAACCACATGAAACTAATCAACTACTTAGACTCCAAGCATGTCTCAAAGACATTAAAACCTGGATGAGCCAAAATTTTCTATTATTAAATGCAGACAAAACTGAAATTTTAGTACTTTAGCCCAAGACACCTTAGAGCAGGGGTCGGCAACCTTTGAGACATCAAGTGCCACCTTCAAAATTTCTAGTCAATGAATGTGCCACTATCAACAATAATAAAACACACACAAACTACGGGGATATGTTCTACAAATTTGGAATTTTATTTTCCATAGAAAATGTGCGAATAAAATAAAATAAAAATAAAAATTATTATTATTATAGGCGTGCATAACAAACGAAACGGACACAGCATTTTATATAAGCAAACAGCAACGTATTTAACTCAACTGTGGGC
>JAFBJQ010001152.1:0-60179 GCA_016785345.1 Trinectes maculatus
CCTAACCCCCCAACCCTAACCCTAACCCTAACCCTAACCCCCCAACCCTAACCCTAACCCTAACCCCTAACCCTAACCCTAACCCTAACCCTAACCCTAAACCTAAACCTAAACCTAAACCTAAACCCTAACCCCTAACCCTAACCCTAACCTAACCCTAACCCTAACCCTAACCCTAACCCTCACACATCTGTTTATCTACCCACACCTGTTTGTCTCTATGTTCACCACAGGTGTCCGGTTACTGATATATTTCAAAAACAGTTTGCTGTTTTCTTCTTGATGCATCTTTATAAATCTCATAAAGCATGTTGTTGTCATCTGTAGCAAAACAACGCAGAATTCTCCTGCATGAATTATTCTTTTAATGTTGACCCAGAAACAGGAGATGAAGCTTTAAAACATCTCTTCAACTCAAACATGACTTCTGATCTGTTCAGGTGTGAGTTTGTGTCAGATTTAGATCTTCAGTCAAGGAGGTAGACACTTCCAGTGTTGTCCAAATTCCAGTGTTTTACATCTCAGGAGACCATTGGTCAGTGAGTCATCAACCACTTGAAGCATAGAGCAGCAGATAAAATTAATCAGCATATTGAAGTGATCGTCTTATTGATTAATTAATTAATTGATTAACCCTATTTTCCATGTTCAATGTTTGATGACTGATGATCAGGGGCCTTTTGAACTGTTATATAGTGTTAGTAGTGTTTGAACTGTTATATATTACACAGCCAAGGGTTAATCAAATGTGATAAATGAGCTATAAGACCTCTTTGCCATTTACAAAGGTCTGTTCATTTTATTACATTAAATAAGGATTGTATAATTCCACCTTAAAACACAGCAGCTTGGTTTTTATTGTAAACACTAACAAAAGAGACAAAAAAGGCAGGGATAGAAAAAAGTCTTTTAATGAATGACAGGAGTAACGGTGACAGGGAGCAGGTTGACAAGGAGATCTGACAATGAGATGGAACTCGTGGAGAGCATGCATGCAGATTTGTTACCTCCAAAGATATTGTCTAAATGTTGATAATAAATCTTTAATCGCAGCTCACATCTCTTCATGTCTCCAAAAGTCATATACATTTGACAATAATTTTAAAAGAGTGTTGGGATCGCAAACCATGTGTTCAGGAAGAACAAATGAGAGACCTGCATTTCTTCCTCAAAACCAGAGACAGAGTTAGCGAAAAGGAATAAAACCAAACCAGAACCCCCACAATTTCCTGAGGAGCACTGCATTCAAATGCAACCCCGGATTCCTGCATCTTTCCCCCTAAGCCCAGGCCACAGTCTGCAACTCGCTCCCTGATCGAAGACACCAGGAGGACGAGCGAGCCGAACCAGGTACCCGTTCCTCATCTGTGATCGTTCCCGCTGCCCGGAGGGAACATCACACTGCCGCCTCCAGCGAACGACAGCGTCGCAGAGCAAGTTAACCGACCGCCGGACACCCAGCCACGGGCGCTGTGGACACTCAGAGTGGATCTTCTTGGGGGGTTAGGGTCAGGGTCATCTAACCCTATGCCACGTTACAAACTCCAACAGAGGAGCAACATGAAGTAAGAGGCTTGTGTCTGGGCAGAGACTAGAATAGTGTTGCGTATGATTCTTTTACCTGTGATGTATTACTGTCGTTTTTCATTGCGTGTAATTTGACTTGCACTGCGTTACAGTGGTATTGTCTTCTTTCTTTACTTTCCTGTCTCTCCTCTCGCTCACTCACACACCACATCTGCACCCCCACATCACTGATAACAGAGCTGACACAGGAAGTGACCTGTATGTTGTAAGGAGGGGGAACCCCACCATGATACAGGACACTCAAAGGGCTCAAACCTTTTGTTCATCACACTGTCATCTTGCGGCCAGCCGCAGTCTTAAGTTTGAAGTTTGGCGACGACGTCACCACGTCTCTCTCACACTCACACTCACACTCACACACACACACACACACACACACACACACACACACACACACACACACACACACACGTAACAACTTGGCTGTATACATCTGTTGTCTATTAGTAGTTAATGTTTGTCTAGTTGTACATTTGAACTGTGATGGTTGTTTGATACAGAGTATTATTACATCAAAGAAATTATTACTGTGTATTAATAAATTCCATTATAGTTCACTCTGTCGACGTTTGTGATTATTGTGTGTTTACTTGGAATACCTGCTGGATTACCACAGTCAGTGCACGATTTCACACCTTCCATTTAAATTTTGAGACTGTAATAGTAAATTCAAAATGGTTATTGGTCCCTGGTGACAGGGTGGTGCCCCAAGGTTACATTTTTGACATTTTAGTGAAAATTTTGCCCGATTTTGTGACAACATGCTATACTATGATGTTCTGAACCAGCCTGACTTGAAAGCAAGTTTCGAGCATCCTTACGTTCCCACTTCCGTTGCAATTAAGGTATGGGAACTGTTCCAAACTTTAAAGGCCTCTGCCTTCTCCTTCCCTAATTTGGCTTTGTTATTAAGATTATTATACCAGTTTGTGGGGTGTGTTACAGTCAAGTCTGTGGATAACCACTCTAACCCTAACCCCCGTTCCCAAAATCTCTCCAACACTGCCTTCCTATCCATTTGCCACAATAACACTGCCTTGAGCCCTTCCTCAACTATACTTGTGACCACGTTTGGCTCTAAGTTACTACATTTTAAAATTTTGTCTTAACAAACATTATTTATTGAACAAAACTGAAACATATTTTAACAAATAAGATGGACCAGTCATGTTGGCTGTCAATTCTTTTTCTTGAACCTAAAGAGGGGAACAGAGATTTAGCTATCTTCACTCTATTGATACCATGTGGGTAACATGATGAAGGTAAAATTACCTGGAGCCAGCAGAACCTTTCCTGTTCCAACCAAGCCGCTTCCTGTCAGCAAAGGATGGTCTACAAGGGGACAAATGGGTAAGCACCACAGACCAGCAGCTATGTACAGACAGGTAAGATGTAATGTTAGACCGATGAGACAGGGGTAATAACAGTCTCACCCAGCTCTGTAGTGTTTCAAAGCCTTCCTGCTGGTGTTGGTCAGTTCCTTGTCAAATGCGGACTTCTTGCCTCCCTTTCCTGCTTTCTGGTCATTTGCTGCACAGAGAAACATCTCACTTTAACGTTTTTGCTGACTTACTGTTTGTGCTTTGGTCTTATGTATCAGTGTGCAGTAGAGCTGCACAATTTTGGGAAAAAACATTAGACATTAGAACACAAAGAATGACACAGTTCTTTTGAAAAAATGTTTATTTTACTAGTGAACCTTTCAAATTCAAACTCCCAAGCTGCCGGGAACCCAGGGCAGCTGGCTGATTGTCCAGAGGAGCCAAAGTGCTAAAGCTAAGCTGGCTACTCAGGGCTCAATGGTTCATGTTTTTAATACTATATCTAAAAAAATGCTGAACAGTTAATCCATGTCTTTGTTCTCTCCAGGCTGGATAATTGTAATTCTCTATTATTGGGTTGCACAGTCTTTAAAGACGTACTGGTGAAAGCTTGTATAAAATGCTGCTGCGTGTCTACTAACGAGAACCAGGCCAAAATATCATATTTCCCAGCTTCACTGCACTGGCTTCTTGTTAAATTTAGAGTTAATTTAAAACTTTTCTTCATTACTTATAAAGGCCTAAATGGTACGACACCAAAATACCTCAAAGATCTAATAATCCCATACTATCCTAATAAAGCACTTCCTTCTCAAAATGCAGTCTTACTTATGGTCCAAAAATGTATAAAAGCCAGAGCCTTCAGCTACGAAGCTCCTCTGCTATGGAATCATCTCCCAGCTTCAGCCCAGAGGGCAGACACCCTCAATGTGTTTGCGAGAAGACTTAAAACTAAACCTTTAAATTTACGAGAATTTTTTAAAAGCATTATAACACATTGCAATGATGATTAATTTGATGATATAGCAACTTCTTCCATTAAATTGTACATCTAAAACAAAGATGTGTTCTGAAGACTTTGTTAAGCGACTGAATATTAAAATTACAACAAAATAACCTTTGTCTCCATCAGTGAAGTCTTATTTATATTTGTGTTTCTGACCTTTCATGGGAGTCTCATCCTCAGGCATCGCTCTCGCTCTCTTTGGTCGTCTTTCTCTCTTGGCTGCACGCTCGGCATACATCTGAGCCTTTAAGACCTCAAACTGGCTACGCTCCTCAGACTGAACATGCACAAAAAGACACATTTAAATGATGGAAGGTTAAGCTATAAAAGTCAATGAGAATGACAACATTAAAGACAATTGACAGACACTAGGGTTAGGGGTTATGACTTCATATCATGTATGCAGTGTGTCTTTAGTATGAAGACACATACTAAAGACACACAAAAGCTTAGAAAGCTAGAAATGGTAACACTATGTTTTGTTTGTTTGTATTTCAGTCACTAACATGACTAATGCTTCACATATCTGCCGTTTTTACCGTGAGTTCCTTCTTCTTGCTGTTCTTCACAAACCTCTCTCTCTTCTTCTTCCCTCTGAGCGCGAGATCAAACTCCTGCAGCGCCTTGGACACTGACCAAGAGGAGAAACAGGAGTTCAAATACTACTGTGCAGTGCATAGTACTGCCTTTTTTGTTTTTACCCAACAATAGTTATCACACTGAATGCTGCTAATTAGTGAAAAGCTTGCTGTAGCACAATAAGGGATTGGGGCAATATGGAAAGATGTATGTATTGTGCACTTATGTGATGAATTACAATGTACTTTTGGTTTCGTTGTACTTGTTACAATGACAACAAAGCTTATTCTATTCTATTGGAGAGCTCCTTCCGTGACAGTCTAAACATAAATGTGTTAGGGACAAGTATCACAGGTTTTTCCTTCCTGCTACTGTTTAACTGTATAACCAATTCTACCCTCAGTAGATCACTAACCTAAGAATACAATACATATTCTATGTGCAAAAATCATATTGAGTGATAAGAAATGTACTGCTGGAATCTGTTTCAGCTATAGTTTGTGTAATCAAACCAAATCAGCTGTCAGTCACTCATTAGATTTTAAAGCAATAGGCTCTCAGACTGAGCAGGATTCTTAAGACAGGACTCAGAACATCAGGAGGACAAATTAAACTAAGTCTCCTTCAATACTTACCACGACTCTGTTTTCTTTCTTGTTGGGTCTGAAACCAGACTCGTTGTGATTCACAAGGGGCAGACTCATCAAGACGTTTCCGAGCCACACTCAACTACAAACAACACAGAAATTACCTTAAACTTTACATTCGTGTAGTGATTCTCAGATAAATTCATTCAATCTCACTGCTTCTACTAAGAGGATCATGACTACTTATTTCTTGTAAGATTGCAACTACTGGGAGTAACTGTGTGAGTTTTGCCAGCATGGATAGCATGGATAGCATCACAATTAAACAAAAATATTAATTTTAAAGTAAAACTAAAACACAAACTAAGGCCACCCATTCTTATCTAAAAAATTAGGTATTAAGTCAAGTTAAAAGAAAATTCAAAAATAGACATGTTTATTTGCACAACATCTGAAGTAGCAACTTTCTCTTGTTACTGACAACACTGCATCACTCCATGTGATTTATATGCATTTACTTATATGTACAGGTGTTCAGGTATACCTTGGCCTCGGATGCTGCCAGCTCTCTCTCCTCTCTCTCTAGCTTCATCACTGCATCAACATCTTTCTCCAGTTTTGAGATCAGATCTCTGAACTTAAGGATAACCTCTGATAAAGAAAATGCAAGAGAATGAAGTCACAGCACACCTGATTACTGACCCTACCCCTAAAACAAGTGATACATTTTACTGTTTCTGTACAGAATTACCACTTTCACACATTCGTTATCTCGTTATGTTCTTGCTATCCTGCCCACGCCTGTCCAAGATTCCTCAAAATTCACACTGGTTATGTTTATTTATTAAAGACGCTGCCAATTCTCTGAATATTTGTCAGTCTCAGTTGTACAGACCTGGTGGCAAGACTCGAGCTTTCACACTGTTCTTGGCGGACTTCACTACTTCCTTTAATATCTTCCTCTCGGATTCTCCAACCAAAGACACTGAACGTCCAGAGCGACCAGCTCTTGCTGTTCGGCCAACTCGGTGGACATAATGTTTGACTGTGGATGGCATGGTGAAGTTTATCACCTGAGAAACATTCGGGTGGAAACATTGAGACAGGGATATAAGAGAGAAAGACATGTTTAACTTCATAGCTGTCTTATTTTTAATGACAGCAGTAGCTCATATCTGTATACTCACAACTGTGGAAACTACAGTTACTACACTATACACAACTATATACTGCAGTAACAAGGATTTTTTTTATCAATTTAAATGCAATATTAATGTTGACATAGGAACGCCTTTAGATAAACAGTTGTGATATCAGTAGCATGTGACAGGTCTCACAGTGAAGAAACTGAGGAAGGAGGGAGACCAGGGCATTATTTATAAAGCTTGCTGCGAAGGGGTGAATGATGAATAAGCTATTATTTTCCTAAATTCTTAATTAAATGGCATAGCACTGTATAGGTCTGGAATGGTATTCTTTACTATGTGTATGTTTGTTCTTCTGGTAAGTAGAAGAACAAACAAATTTCAGACAGAGTAAAAATGCATTTTTAAATGCCAAGGACCAACAACAGACTATTCCATCAGAACGGAATGGATTATATTGTATAATTTCTTTTCAATAAATAAAAAGTATATTTCACACAGAGGAAACTAATGCTAGGTCCATAGTACTTTAATGGTTTAATGGTGGAACAATCACTCACCGTTTTAACTCCATCAATGTCCAGACCTCTGGCTGCAACATCTGTCGCAACTAAGATATCAATCTGTTCATCTTTAAAACGTCTGGAAAACATGGAGACCAACAACAATAGGAGTAAGATTATGGAGGTTCCCTTGTCTCTGGTGAGGCGTGTATGTGTGCACGTGTGTGTACCTGAGATTCTCCAGTCTCTGGTTCTGGCTCAGTTCGCCGTGCAGTTCTCCAACCTTAAGCCCAATCAAACCCAGCAGAATGTGCAGTCTGTGAGCCTGTTTCCTTGTCTGAGTGAACAACATCACATGATCCTGGAACGTCCGAGTCAGCAGAGCTAAGACAACATGCTAGTGTCAGTAACAGTATTACGGTAGCTGCTGTGCTGCAGCATTATCACAACATACCTGCCGCCACTGCCTCTCTGTCTCCCTCTCTGTTTGCTCGAATTCTGACAAATTCTTGTCTCAGGAATGGAGCCACATCAGTGTTGCTGTTTACAAAGATCCTAACTGGCTGCTTTAATGAAACCGCTGCCAGATCCTTGACCTAAAACAGAGGTCAAATGACACATCTAAAAATCAAATCACACCTGGTGACACAGGGAATTATAACATGGGGAGAAATGTACCTCGTCTGTCATGGTGGCAGAGAACAACATTGTCTGTCTGTTGTATGAACACAACCTAATGATCTCCTTCATCTGTTCTTCAAAGTATTCATCCAGCATCCTATCAGACATGCAAAACACCAAACAGGTAACGTTTTGTTTCCTCACTAGTTGATAGAACATTTTAATCTTGTAATTCCTCAATGACAGCGGTGTTTACCTGTCCGCTTCATCCAAGATCAAGATCTCAATGTGAGTAAGCTCAAAGCTTGGTGTATTGTGGAGGTGATCAATCAGTCGGCCAGGTGTAGCAATCAGGACATCTGGCCCTGCTCTCAATGCTGCCTCTTGAGACTTCAGGTCCAATCCACCTGTAAACAAACCAAAACAGGTTACCCGAGGTCCTGTGTAGAATTCTATCTTTGTTAAAAACTAGTCATACCAACAGTCAGGCAGGTGGTGATGGAGGTGAACTGGGCGAGCTGACGAGCCACAGAGTGAACCTGGATACCCAATTCTCTTGTAGGAACTAAAACCAAGACTCGGGTTACCTGAGATGTCCTGGGCTTGTAAACCAAACGCTCAATCACTGGCAGCATGAAGGCTGCTGTCTTTCCTAAGGAGATGATATTTTGTTAATCCATTTGGCCCCAGCAGGATGAAATGGTTTCAGTAGCTAACCATAACTATTACCTGTCCCAGTAGCAGCACAGGCACAGAGGTCTTTGCCCAGCAGGCCTACTGGAACGCAGGCCTTCTGAATAGGAGTTGGCTGCTTGAAACCCAGAGTTGTGATGGCCTGCAGAGACAGAATTTGTCATTGTTACAGTACACTATACAGTTCACTACAGAAAACAGCACACACACATGTGGAGCAGTGGGCAGCCAATCAAGGCGCCAAGTCAACAGATCACCAGTTGTATTTTACTGATTTAAGAGACATCCAGAAGCTTCACCTTCAGAATGGGCCTGGACAGGTTCATATCATCAAAGGTCAGCTGGTCATCATAGTGAGATGCGTCCTCATAAAATGACTCTGCGGCCTGAACACAAGAGAAGCTGTTAGCATGGTAACTAGATACATCAACCTATGACATCTTATGCTCCTTGTCATCACCTCCTCTCCAGTCCTCCTCTTCCTCCTTCGTTTTTCTTTCTCTCTCAGTATATCTAACAAGAAACATTTACATTACATTACAGTCATTTAGCAGACACTTTTATCCAAAGCGACTTACAATAAACATAAATCATCAACACAAATAGGAGACTGAATCTCGATCATTTTTTAAGTTTTTCTTAGAATTATTCTCAATTACAAGTTTATGGCATTTAATAGGTAGTATAAATCTTTCTGCTTTCTGTCAGACTTTAAAAGACTGAACTTACCTGACTTGGTCAAAATCTCCTCATCACTCGAATTAAACTCATCTTGATCACTGTCTTTCTCATCATCATCATCATCATCATCATCATCAACTTCTTCAGCCTCAGCAGACATCACGTGTTGCCCTTCCTCCTCATCCTCATCCTTCTTTGCAGAACCTTCAGCACCATCACTTTGAACTGATTTCTCCTGCTAGTAAAACAAAAGCTACTCAAAAAGGTTCCAAACTGAATGTACTGACCCAGAAGTATTTAGGTAGACGCTATTAGTCGAATTCCCCAATTATTGAGGAACAGAGCTTAAGAAAATTTCTGTGTCACTTCCTTTAGCTTAGTAAAACAATGGACCATCCTTTATGAAAGGACACAATGCCATCAAAGCCATCCCACAACAAAGTGGATGCACCAAAGCATCTATATGTGGAAACAGGATACCCATTTTACTTCTTTTTTGTGGCATTTAACTTTTGATTGAATTCACTGCCAGAATACTAGGGATGTGGGGGTTTCTGAATTGGATAAAAGGATAAAATCATGCTGGACTTGAAGAAATGAAAATCATTTTGTTATACATTGTACATCACATTTCTCTTTTCCCGACTCCTTACAGATTCTGTTTTACATCAGGAATACAGATAGGGGAGGGACATTTTATTTTATTTTGACTCTATCACTGCAGCCAAACCCCACCATACACACATGAAGTAGAACCTGGTCAGACATAAACTGGACATGGTGGACTTACGTCAGCTCTCCTCTTCTTCCTTATTTTCTCTATTTTTTGGTCCAGAGTCGTCACAGTTTTCTGTTTAACCAGGGGACAAAATCAGAAACCAAGCACAAAACAACAAAGAAGGCCACTGAGCTGGAGAACATTAGAAAAGCAAAACACTGTACTGCAAGCAGATCTACAATGATGTAAGATTTTCCCAACTTGAAACAATAAAATAAAATAATATGTGTCTGTCAGCGGTCATGATCTCTTTCGTAAATCAAAGTAATGTATGTTAATCAGTGAAGTTCCAATTTAGTTAGAGAGTTTGGGTTATAGGACTAGGATTTTCAGCATCATCTGACTCTCACCCTACCATTCATACTTTGAATGATTGTTAATAAAATCTGGATGAAAATTCATGTTTTAACAGAAACATTCTCTGGTTTTTATATTAACTGTTTCATGTTGACTGTAGAACACCACACCTTGTTCTTCAGCTGTTTCATCACATCAGCCATTATCCATTCGTCATTGTGGTTTAGGCCATCTCTCTCTCCAAACGCAAAATCAGTGTTGAAGTCTTTTGAACTGAAACTCCCAAACTTCTTTTTCTTCTTCAGAATAATCCGCTCCTCCTGAAACACACACAGTCAGTATTAAATGATCAATCATTACCATGATTTCTATATTACTAATTTGCCCTTTAATGTACTAAATGATTGTTCCAAGCTAAATATTTGCAGTTTGATAAAAATACAGAAAACCTTTGAACAATCAGAAGACACAACTATAAACATGAAACAGCTGACTTCAGAATTAACATTTTACTAATTTCATGTTTATATTTATAATACAAGAACAAGTGTCACATATCTGTTTTCTTATCCCATATCCATTCAGTGTTAACGTCTCTTTATTCTCTCTCTTTAATGAGTATACATTTTGTTATTCATCCTCTCAGGGCCACATGAACATATATAATGTTATTTTATAGAAACGTTATACATATTTTAGCTATTAATGTCTTCAGCTTTACAGTACAAACTGAGGTTTTAATGGCGTATTTGTACAAACATCAGCTATTTCATCTTTATCACTTCATAGGCTGTGTTTTCATCGAAATGTTTGTTCATTTAAAAAGTTGAAAACATTTTGGAACAAACAGCCGTAAATCTCCTGTTGGCCTCCACGGCTCTGTTTTCCGGGGAAGGACTCAGCTGTGCAGCAGGACTAACTCACCTCCTGGTCGGACTCTGTGTCGGGCTCTTCCGGACTCTGTTCCTCGTCTCGAATGGTACCGATGAGACCAAGTTGTTCTAACATGGCGGATCAACCTGTCGTTCGGGTCAAGCCGGATTCTACAAGTGTTCTGACAAGAGTCCTGCAGTTTTCTCGTCTCACAGAGTAACATACACACGTGTATCGCATGAAACAGGAAGTGAGTGTTGGTTGTTTCCGGTTCCCGTACGTCTTCTTCTATCGTTTAACGGTAGTTGTATTACCGCTACCTTTTGGATTGGAGGTTAAATCGAACTAACTGTACAATTAATCTCTGTTTTTCTTTAGGTTTTTATGGAGGTTGGCAACCATTTTCTATGTAACATATAATTTACACCTATGTGCTTTATTAACAACAACAACAATGATAATGATGGTGATGATGATGATGATAACAACAATAAAATAATAATAATAGTGGGCACATTAGTTTGATGTCAACAATACAATTTTTAATAAAATACGGAAGTAAAAGGAGGAAAAGTCGAGAAGATTATACATCTTAATTATTATATACTGACTGCAAACACACATGCACACACACGCACACACACACACACACTGTTACTGGACATGTGAGGACTCGGGCTAAACCATAAACCTCTTCCTGGAAGACTTTGATTTTCCTGGAAAGGCACAGTGACCTCACAATGTTGAGTGAAGTCATCAAACAATAAATAGAGGACAGGGAAATTAAAATCCTGTAGAAAGGACAAAACCTGAACTGGTGCTTGAAAAAACAAAAGAACAAGAAAACACACTTTGTCTCCCACAGAGGGGAAGAAGGAAGGAGGTGGCTGTGTACAGCTCAGTGTCTTGGGGGTGTCAGTCCCTCAGGATAAGCCTCCACAGAAAGAGGAGAGAGAGAGAGAGAGAGAGAGAGAGAGAGCATGTCAGTTCATCAACTGCAGAACCAGAGTAAACAAGTTTGAGCTGCTGCTGTTCTTTTTCCATTCAGCTGATTTGTACGTTTAATCATTTTCCTCATTTAAACTTCCAGAGCCCAACTGAGACTCAGAGACAGACAGATAAAGAGACTCAGAGACAGACAGATAAAGAGACACTGGGAGACTGAGAGACACGTGAGTATTTTTTCTAAATTTTTTTGAAGAAGCTTCATGTTTTCTGATACAAATTGAACATTAAACAGTTGTTAATGCTAATGTTTTCTATGTAGCAGTGGCCTGCACGTAGCATCTTTAAAGTGTAAGGTCTAAAGGAAGCACTAACCCATTTTGTATAAAATGGAAGGAAATGTCCCTCAAAAATGTCCCTTAGTGTAATAAATGGAAACGTGCCAACAGATATCTTCTGTCTATCTGTATATAATAAGAATTTGAGCCAGTAAAAGCTCATTGCGTGTTTTTATGTGAACATCAGGTATGAACTAGCCTGTGGGGGACAGGTATGGACTACTCTTTCTTTGTGTTTTATCAAGTATTCATTTATGTTAGATCTTTTCTTTCATCCAGTTGATTTCTGGAGATGATATAATCCTCAGGAAATGATGTCACAGTGAATCATATCAATGTGTTATGTGTGTTCACCCATACTTAAGTTCACCCCACAGTGGCTTTGGTGTTTTAATTACATCTTGTGATTTTATCTTACTGAGACATTGGTCTGATTTCTGACCAATGAGAAGGGACGAACCACCAAACTTACCCCCTTGCCCTCCCCTCCTAAGTGTGTAGGGGAACCTATAATAGCCTTGGGGTGATATAAAAAGCGCCTTCTTGGCTATTAAACAAACATGGCAGTCAGTATGAAGATAATATTATTCTCAATGAATCCTACAGTCAGGATCTTCAAGTTCAGTAGATGGAGTAAATACTTTGACCTCAGCAGCTCAGGGTTCTGAAACAGTGGCAGATGGAGACCTTATATCTCTAGACCACTACTTCATCAACAGTGCTGTAGAAGATTTTCTTTTTGGAGGTCAAAGGTCAGGCTGGGTGTGGAACTGAATTCTGTCTTTGAAATGAAACATTTAATTAAAGGTTTGCAGTTAATTATATCTACAAATGTTGGTGCACAGCTGGATGCTGACTGGCTGTCATCACTGAGCTGTAATTAAATACACAGATTAAAGACTTGCGTGTGTGTATCTGTGTGTGTGTGTGTCTCTGTGTGTGTGTGTGTGTGTGTGTGGTAAAGTCAACAGTAATGTAGACACTGAAAACAGATGGTCAACTGGAAAAAAAGAGATGAAAGCAATTGTGGTTAAAAACGTCTCAGCAATTATTCTATCACCATAAGTAGAGATGTTCTACAGTACTGTTGCTGTTCAAGTCATGACAGTTTTATGACTTGACATGTTCAAGTCATGAAAGTTTTAGAGGCAGTAAAAAATAATTTTAAAGATGAGTTGAAGTTTAAAAGAAGTGTAGAAAAACTTGACACATAAATGTAACAAAGTAAAAAAGTTTTAAAAAAAAGTAAACAAAGATGAAAAACATAAATAAGAGTGAGTTTAATCATGTGATCAGATATTCAGTCAGTGAGCTACTTCTGGTCTGTTTTCTCAGTAATTCATCCGTTATTTTATTTAAACAAAGAAAAGGGGTCAGGAGACTGCTGGGAAAGAGATGTGGGTGGCACGTCATGAAACAGAGGTTACTGTCGTTCAAGTTGAAAAGTGTTTATATGGACGACACGGTCTGAGGAGTTCAGCTGTGAACTATAGAGCCACAAGAGGGAAAAACACTGATCTTTAACCCAAGGCACTGCTGCAGCTTCCTGTTTACATTAAAGGACAGTTTGACACTTAGTGGATTCTTTAAACATTTATGTTTGGAAAGTTTGTCTATGTTTTTAACCTATATTTTAATTGATTAGTTTTAATTCCAATGATTTTATAGATTTGATCAATTTCATCTCTAGATGTCTTTAGTGTAACATAACAAAAACAGATAATAACAGATTCATAATTGTATTTTTCTTTTACTTTGTGTTTGAGGGTGACACGTTCCAGTTCAGGATGAGTTCTTCTCTGTTGTCCCTTCTCTTCCTTATCTCTCTGGTGTCCTCCATCATTGCTGCTCTTGAACCTGCTGGATGTAAAATCCGTATTACTGACAAAGGACTGGAGATGTGTAAGTATATGGTTAATTCAATTAATAAGTAATTCAATTTTAAGCTCTATTTATATTTCCGAGTCATACAAATCTATATATAAAATCCACAGCCAAAATTTATAATCTGAATTTTTCTGTTGTGTAGCAGTTGTAGCGACAGCAAGTTATACAATGGTAGTCTATGAATCTCTCTTCCCACTAATGTCATAGTCAGGTCCAGCCTGGTACAATTTCTGTATCACTGATGACTCTCCACTGGACCAACAGTGGATCTCACCTTTATCTTAACCCTAATTTTCACTGGTAAACCAGACCCAAGATACATAGGGAAGTGGCCCCATCCAACCTTAAGAACACAATGCAAGTTTTTCAAGGACCTCAGAAGTGACTTGAGGCTGCCCTATTACCCACTAAATGTAACCAACAGAGCCCCATCATCCTTAAAGTACAGAGATACAATCCTGAAGACACCATAAAAAACTACCCATCTTGATTGCCATGAATCTGAGATTCAGATTCAGTCATCCGTGGTCTCCTTTCAATGTTCGATATCACTGTACATGCTCTCCTCTCATTGTACATTGTATAATGGAAATAAAAGTATTCTGTTCTATTCTAGAAGACTGACATAAGGTTTCCCACGATGGTTGAGAAATGTGACCCTTGTGAGCGATATATATATCTTGAGCTAAATATTATAAATAATATTAATATTAGAGTTTATTTTTGTTCTCAGTGAAGTTTGAGACGCTGAAGTTTGTTGAAGAGGAACTCAGTAACATTAGTATGCCAGAAATGATGGGCAAAGAAGGACGTTTTCAATACACGATCACTGAGTAAGAATAAGTGTATGCTCAACATAATACATTAATCCTGGATTAATACTGTATTACCTGCATTAATTCTGCTGTCTCCCTGGTCTGTCTTAAGCGTGAAGATTACAGAGCTGAACCTGATTCACGCTGACCTGCAATTCATCCCTGAAGTTGGTTTGTTGTTTGATGTTAAAAACTCATCAATCACGCTGCGTTTTTACCGACGGATTCTTTACTGGTTTTTGTGAGTTCTTCAAAAATTGAAAATTGGCATAGTCATTAGTCATAGTTGTTAATTAAACATCTCCACACTAGTCTGGTCAATATTGTTCACCATATTGTGCTTCTATATAGGCTATGATATTGGTTAGGATTGTAACCAGAGTACACCAAACATGAAGTACAAGAAAATGTATGGAAATAAACCAGAGGGCTGGGGTAAAGGGGCTGAGTTCTTTACGTAACAGTAAAATAACATATAATCCCAATATAGCAATTGAAGTTATATGATAGAATGTTTATCTAACTGTGCAGAACACAGATCCAGTATCAGATCCAGTATCCACTCATCATTTTCGGCAGAACAGATTAACTCCTAACCCTAACCCACTGAACAAAAAACATAACTCGAGTCGAACGTAAAAGGAGATGTCCATGATGTGATAAAAGGCTATGATAATAAAAGATCATAAAAGACTGATGCTGCTGATAAAGACATTTGTTGTTTTTGTCTCAGCTATGACACAGGCTACATCAATGCATCAGCTGAAGGAGTGAACATCAACACAGTTTTGAATCTGATCAGAGACGATGAAGGACGACTGAAGATAAATAACATCACCTGTGATGCAAAAATCACCAAAATGAAAGTGCAGTTCAGTGGAACACTTGGGTAAAACATTGATTTACATTTTCTTTTCATTTTCTATTATCATTAATGATCACTTCTGACAGAATTAAAAGATTTTATCTTTTGTAATTATTGATGTAGTTATCGATAAGCTTCATTTAAAGACTGTGTGAGAGAACTCAATTTATTTATGC
Source organism: Trinectes maculatus (assembly GCA_016785345.1). Lineage (NCBI taxonomy): Eukaryota > Metazoa > Chordata > Actinopteri > Pleuronectiformes > Achiridae > Trinectes > Trinectes maculatus. The sequence continues at coordinate 15,699 of JAFBJQ010001152.1, forward strand.
TATATTTTCCCGATTGTGTCAATACAACTAAGTATACAACTTTACATTCACAAAAATTGATGGTCATCTTGGTAGTGCAGCAGCCCCACTTTGTACTACACAGTCTGAAAAAGAAGGTAATTAATCAGAGGACTTTAGTTCCATTACACAGCTGACAAACGTGTTAAACTTGCAAAATTACATAAAAGAACGCTTTCTTTGATGCTAGAACCTCAGCTAGAACCTATTCCTCATCATTCATTGAGGAAAAAACAACCATAGGATCATCTTCAACATTGTAGCCTGGCTGACACATTAAAAAAAACAGCTCAATTTAGCAGTTTATCTTGATGCCGAACGTTAATGATTCCTCAAGCATCTTAATAAATTAGATAACAACATTTATAAACAAAATTAAGATAGATGCAACCTGTTTCCGTAACTCTCAACAAGAATGAGTCAAAACCTACTGGCTACTAACAGCCCTTTCCAGGGAATACAAACAAACATCAGGTACAGTCAACGGAGGGATCCCTTCACAGGATGAACAGAAGTGCAATAGACACCAACACAATAATAATATATAAAATAGGTCTGACATATGGGAGAGAGAGAGAGAGAGAGAGAGACAGAGAAGCTGGACAAAACACACATGCAGTCAAACTTCACTAATGTCTTTAAGACATAAAGACCTAAATGACCTTAACTTTTTACCATGAAACTCAGAATAAATGAAGTTAAAGAACTTGACCCTAAATTCTGAATTTAAAAAATCTGATCATATAGTTACATCATACAGATGGATGGATTATTTTTAATCGATTTAATGTAGTAGTTGATCATTGCTATTAATTACTGATAAAAGGTTTGATTCTTGAAAAACATTATGCTAATTAAAAACCAGCCACTCGCTTAAAAAATCACTTCAAAAAGATCACTGATCAACATATTTCAACATATTTTCAACATGTTCTGTACAGTTAAATTAGCAATAATCACTGATTAACATATCACATTTTATCACACTGTCACGTGTAACCTTAAGTTGGATAATAAGGAACTTGTCAATCCATGGTTTCTGATTTTAGGAGAGTTTATGACTTCCTGGCCAGCTTTCTGACAACAGGCATGCGCTTCCTCCTCAACCAAAAGGTCTGTTGCTTGTCTGTCTATCTATCTCAATTTTCTGTCTATGACCAATCTTTCTTAATTTAACGTAAACCTGTTCTTGAATACCACATGATAAATCCTCTGTTGGTAACCAGGACCTTTAAGTTGTAAATATTTAGTTGTAAACTAAATATAGTTGTAAACAGGCTTCAGCTTGAGCGGCCGTTTTCCACTTGGTCCTAGTGCTTGACATGTCTCTGTTTACTGTAGCATAACATTGTTTCGGACGGTAAAAACTGCAGGGGACCAAAGCGGCTCTTTGAAAAAGTGCATGGGACATGTCCCTGGTGCTCCCCCATTACATCCCTGCTCAAGAGTGATCCAGATGTTTTAGATCCCATCATGTTAAGTCCTAGTCACTGAGTGGAACCCAAACTTTAGTTTGTCAATATCAAGTGTTTCAGTTATTCGTCTCACTGGACTCTTTTCATCTCTCGCAGATCTGTCCGGCGCTGAATCATGCAGCTCTAGTTCATGTAAACTCAATGTTGGAGACGATACCTGTGAAGTCAGAAGTTGATCAGTTTATTGGTATAGATTATTCTCTGATCAGTGATCCAGTTGTGACATCCAGAAGCCTCGACATGCACTTCAGGGTCAGACTCAAAAACATTTTTTAATCAAACCATTTTTTATGATATTATGATGATGACTTATCGTATGATGTGTCTTTAGGGGATGTTTTTTGACCTGGGTCATCAGAACGACACTTTGGTGAACTACGCTGTCGACCCAGTCATCAGAGATTATGACAGAATGGTTTACCTTGCTCTGTCTGAGTTCTTCTTTGATAGTGGAATGTTTGCATACTACAGAGCAGGAATATTCCAGATGCACATAATTAATGAGAAGGTCAGAAAACACCACACACCTTTAAAACCAACAAGTACAAAACTATGGCTTTCAGTTTTAACAACAGTTTACCACAATTTTCTCAAAGCCATTGGAGCCATAAAAACAACCATGAGATTAAGGTTTCATTGTTTGTCCAAGAACTGAATCTCAGAGAACTGAACTGAATTTCACTTTGTGCTGTGCATCTTTCAGATGCCCAAAGATTTGGAAATGTTGTTGAGAACCACTTACTTTGGAGCCATCATGATGCTGGTAAGTGAAAAAGTGGAGACACATTAGGGACAGTAAAAATACAGTAGAAAATGTTGGTATTATGGTGTCCACCCTGTGTGCAGAGCAGCGCTGTCTTCAGATAAAACTAGATCAATCATAAGTCATTCAAATGTTATTAAGTTAAAATCTCACATGCTCTTCAGATATCTAGTATCTAGGTTTACTCAAAGCACACAGGGAGGACTATAACAATTAATACTACCACCATTACTACTACAAGTACTACTATTACCACTGAAACTGATGCTCCATTGATATATAATATCTACTGAACGTTTGTTGTTTGTTTGTTTGTTTTACAGGAAATAATGAACTGGTCAGACTGGTCAATTATATTATACTGTATATTTGATAGTGATGATGAACAAATATCAGAGAGTAATTGTTGCGCTCATGTTCTTCCTCTATTCAGCGTTTCAACACTTTAAATTGCATTTTATTATTGTACTTCTTCACATGCACTCTGGGTAGAACCCAGCTCTGGTGGATGCTCCACTCTCACTTCAGCTTGCTGTCAATTCACCTCCTAAAACTTACATTAAGACATCTGGAGCAACAGTCGTCGTGACATCAATTGTTAAGGTGATGGTGCTGCCTCCAGGTCAGCCTCCGGCCCAGCTCACCAGCATGACCATGGTACTCACATAAAGTATACATACATGCTAAACCTTTGTTTTTAGTTTGATTACATATTGTGGCAGTATTCTCACTATATCAGTATTCTCCTGCTGTATTCACTGTTGATTACACAGCACAGTTTATTACTACATCTAAATTACACAATGGTATACCACTACGGTGTCGGTCATAACTGGAGAATGCTGCAGTGTCATCATGACAAAGTCAGAAATTAATGTCTAGCATTTACTAATTGTTTACTAATTGTTTACCAGTTCTTTTCTGTAATTAATGTTAAAATGCCATTTTAAATGGGATTAAAATAATCCATTTTGAGATTTAATATGTTCATGATTCAAATAACCAAATGATTTATTTTTCCTTCTACAGGAAACAAAGTTTAACGCTAAAGTCTCAATGAGAGGAAAACGTCTGGCTGTTCATGCTGACCTCCGCAGGTACACACATACATAGTACATAGGTACACACAGGGGACTGGGGCACTTTGGGCTACTGGTGTTATTAACATGAGCTTCTTGTATAATTGGAAAAAGGACACCTGGAAGAAAGACAAGAAAGGACAACATCAGAATCAATCTTAAAAAGTCTTCTCAATAAAGGAATGCTGCTCAAATCACTAATATAAAAAGAACAAGTATACAGGGGGTCCTCGAGTTACGACGGTCGCGAATTACGTTGTTTTCGTGGTTACGACACATCTCCCGTGAACTTCCTTGTTTCGGCTTAAGCCGTTTGCCCCATAAATACGTACAGACTTCCCGGTAAGGAGATGCACACGGACACAGATGCGTTCGGGATTGTGGCGATACCGTAGGTTTATTCACAACACAGGGTCTACACGGTTGATATCAGAAATCTAAAGGAAATGCTCATTACACTCACGATGTCAACCCCTACGGTGACAAAAGGCAATTCACCATAGTAAACTCTTATTGTAGGGTGGTGTTATAGCGACATCTATTGGCACAATGTATGCACAATGGCACAATGAATGTATGTTCCGTGTCATGGTGGTTTTGTGTTCTTCCCCCTCTCACCCCTTTCTGTTCATCATTGAGAGCAGGGGTGTGGCAGGAGGCCTAGCTGGTCTCCCAATTAGCAGCAGACGAGGCACACCTGATTTTGAATCAGCTCATCTCCTGCTCTATATAAGCCTGGTCTCTTCTCTACTTGTTTGCCAGATGATTGCATGTGTTGGGTAGTTCACCTCTACCACCTCTTGTTTTCTCCTTGTGGTTTTTGGATTTGAGTTTTGGCTTCTCAGGAACGGATCTCCGTCGTAACTCGAGGACCCCCTGTATTTGAATGATATGGTTCACTTGACAAAACAGGTCCATCCAACCACAACTCATTAATGATAGCATCATAGCTACAATGAAACTATTTTGGTCTTTCAGGTTTAAAATCTTCTCCAATCTGTCAGCTCTGGAGTCTCTGGCAGTAAGTGTTGTACTTAATCAACCACATGTTACTACATTTACAGATGTTGGATGCAATGTTTCTAACATCAGTCACAATACCTCACAGTAATAACATGTCTCTCTCTACTCCTGTCTGTCAGTTAATTCCTCTGCAGGCTCCTCTAAAGACCATGTTGCAGATGTCTGTGGTTCCTTTAATTAACAGTAAGATCTGATTAATTAAAAGTAAAACATGAACCAAGAGTGACAATGAACCTGTCATCAGATTTGACTGACTATATTTGTATGTATGTTTTCAGACTGGACCAAAAAAGGAGTTCAGATCCCCTTGGCTGATGGGATGGATTTCATTGAGGAGGTGGTTGAATATCACAATGTAAGTGTGTCTACATAGCAGCATCTCAGCATACTTTGACTGGTGATGAGTCTGTGTAGTATGTAGGTATATATACATGATACTGTTCTTCATGATACAGTTCCTCTTTTGCTCTCAATCAGCCCCAGTGATTTTTTTACCACAGATTCTTTCAGATTTTGTAAAGGAAAAAAGTGGAGAGCATATGTGTCATTTAAACCATTTGTATTACATGTTCAGGTAGTTTAAAACTAACTGGACCACAGGACTTCCTGCTGCTGTACACATTTATGTAAATACAATAAAAATAAAGGATGCAAGAGAAGTTTAAATGGCTTCTTAGCTGAGGAAAGAACACATGGATGGCTAAATGTACACAAGTTTTCATAAATTAATAACTGAGAGTTAAAAATCTATGAGGCCTTCGCTGTGATTTTCTTTGCCTATTTAACCTAATTTATTGAGAGCATTTTTGTTCATCTTTGCAGGGTTTTATCGTAATCGGTGCAAATCTTCACTTCAGCAAAGGACTAAGTGAAATGATTGCAGGGAGCAACAAGACAGAACCAGACACCAACAGCAGCACCTTCTAACAGATACATGAACACCCAAAGCCTTTACAAGTTAAACCAGTATAAAGTAGTGTAATCCAGTAGGAACAAGTGTAGACCAGAAATAAACCAGAATTTCACATGTAACTTTTTAACATACACCAGAACTTGAACTTATAGTAAGGTGGGGGAAATAGTTGGTTGTTAAGTCTCAGGTCTAAGGTATTATACAGGCTATTATTTGTCTTGGGATAGAAGGTCTACAGCCAATGTCCCTCCCACCAGATAAGCACAGATTGACACACACGCTTCATTTTGACCTGACGCAATCTTCCCATCTCTGAAATGCTCTGCTGGTGTAGCCATGTATTTTAGTGCATACATTGTCTAACACAATTAGACGCTAGACAAGTCTTCCCTTTTTGAGGTTGCAAAATGAGCTTTCCACCAACAGGACATGTATTATCCCTGCTGCAACCAGCCAACAGTAACTCCCTTTCTTTAAACTCGTCTGTGAAACCGAGCCTACGAGGTGCAAATATCTTTTCCTCTACCAGATAATTTTATTTACATTATGCTGAAAGTTTTGATGCAATTATTAAAAACTGAGTTATACCCATCATGACAATTAAAATAATGTATTATAATATGGGTATATGGCATCTTGTCTTTGATCCAGTGCAACCCTTCTAGGTTGAACTTTGTCTGACCTAATTAACAGCGCTGCATCAGACGGGAGCAATACATGACATTCATAGCAGACGATTTTAGCCAAATAAAATAACAATAACAACAAAGCATAACTGTAATTAGAATAAAATGTAACTATTACAGCCCAGTGACAGCCCTGGCTTGTCTTTTGTCTCATTTTGTGATCTGAACCTGGGTTCATTAGCTAATAAGTCTTTCACACATTGGACACCCTAACTGAACAACAGGATCCAGCCTTTGGCGTGGCTTTAGAGCAACTATGAAAAAAGAGGTTCATTATTGGAATGTCCTGTTAGCAAAAAAAAAAACAAAACACACACACGTTAAACAAATACATTAATATGCAAATATGCAAATATGCAAATACTAGACTATGATTTACACTTTTCTTTAAAATGTTCACAAGTTCAAGTTCCTGTTAACACAGCCCAAAACCTAGGCATACCACTGGATGACCAGTTGTCCTTCGCTGCCAACAATGCAGCGACGACCCGGTCCTGCAGATTCATCCTCCACAACATAAGGACAGCAGAATTTCTCCAATGCTTTCATCGCAGACTGAAAACTCACCTATCCAGACTGCACCTCACTCCCTGAAAACTACAAGCACTGGACATCAAGCACTTGAAGTGATTTTTGCCTGTTTTCCCAAAAATATTTTTGTACTTGTTTACTTCTTGCACTTTTTGGGTATACCTCAATGTTGAATGCACTTATTGTAAGTCGCTTTGGATCAAAGCATCTGCTAAATGACTGTAATGTAGTGTAATGTAAAACGTACCAACAGAGCCTGCTAAATTGTATCAATAGGAAAACTGTTCCACAGTCAATACCTACATGAAGTAAATCAGAAATGTATGCAGGTGTCTGACCCTGTAACATTTGAGAGAAAACTTGAGAGTGGAAACAGAATTGAAATAGTGTAAAGGGAATTAAATGAAGGAGTGAAAAATCATAATTAATTTTCTACTAGCTATACAGTGAGGGTGGTGAGGAGGAGTTGGGTCAGTCCTAGCTGACTTTAGGCAAAAGGCAGGGTACACTCTGGACAGGTTGCCCACCTATCACATGGCCAACATACAAAACAAAGAACCATTCTCACATTCAAAGCTACAGTAAATTTAGTCTTACTTACTCTCAATCCAGTATGCATGTCAATGAACTGTGGGAAAAACCTGTGGCAAGACACGGGCCAGCGCACGTCATAACCAGATCCCCCGTGTGTCTCAGTCTCCCATCCAATCCGTCCAACCGCAGAAAGAAGGGAAAGCACAAGGAGAAACAATAAATCAAACTCAAAACCAATAAGCAAATCCCACTAAAGGAATGAAGCCCATGTGAGACAGGAGAAAAAACACACTCTAACCCTAACACACCAACATCACTCCTCAAATTCCAGTAAGACATAAACTAAAAAAAAATTCAAACAGACTATACCAATTGTGGAACAACAGCAATGGACCTCAGGGTCATTAGGTGTTTGTTCCATTATCACTGAACACCCCTGGCCCTAAGGGTGGCCCTCAGGGTTCATCTAATCCCACGGTCTGGGAAGTTACGGTATATGAAGCAATGATAATGACCTCCACCATATCTGGTTTCGAGCTGTAAACATTAGCCAGGACAAAAACAGCAGGGGGAGAGGAACAACAAAGACATAAAATATGAACAGAAACAAAGTCTACATACTCAGTGACTAAGGCACGTGTAACCATGGTGACCACAGATGGCAAATGGTATCTATTTAATTTACAGACCATTTTATAAAGTCTGTGGAGAAGACAAGAATTAAACCAAGAAGTTTTCAGATTGTTAGGTATGTGCTCTACATCCCTTAACATTTCACAATAATTAAGCATCAAGTTCTTAAGTCATTATACTTTATTCTCACTGGATTAAAAAAAAGCATTAAGCAGCAAATGTTTTACTTCATTTTTAAGTCACAGCATCAAGTAACAGACAGTCAATTAGCACACAATTCTCATTAAAATTACAAACTTGTTCTATCTATCTGTTAATGCCGTTAGACAGCTCTTTCATCTTTTTGCTTTCTTGGTTAGTGTAACCACCGTTCTCTGAATCTGTAGAATAAGCAATTCTTCAACTGTCCAGTTACCCATCAGTCAAATTTTGATTAATGCTGTCATAACCATGGAAGCCACACTTCATGCCAGCCACTCTGCATCCAAAGGTCAGAGCATCCTGTAGACCTCCACCTACACACAGAAAATGTCTTAATCATGAATTATACTAGAGACATACATTTTGTAAATGGTTTACTAATACATTAAATTATTTTCTGAATGAATGAATAAAAGCATAAACAAATCTGACTTGTGTTCATCAGATTAAAATAAGATCTAATGCTAGTGAAAACTGAGCAGTAAATAGCAGTTGGACTGTTAAAAAGTCATATTAGTATGCTAATCGCTGTACAGCTTGATTTTTGACAGAACAGTTTTATTGAAACTGTTTATCCATCTCTCCATCCATCCCACGTCTTCTTCTGATTGCATAACCTCTAAATTTTACAATACTACAATACTTTCCTTTTTGTATGACGCCATATGTTACAATAGTATATATACAAAGTATGGAAAAAATCTCATCTGTAACAGCAAATAATTCACCATTCGACAGGGTGTAGATAACAGCGGCATTGAAAGTGTCCCCAGCTCCAAGAGTATCAACCAGAGTTTCAGGAGGAAAAGCATCTGAATGAACAATGATACCATCTGGACCCAAAGCATCTGCTCCTTTTTCTGCCCAAGCACATACCAGTACAGCCCTAAAAGAGACATATAGGTCAGACAGAGAGTGAGACAGGTTTTGTAGACATGGTTCAGAGATAGAGACACACATAGACACGACAGACAGATGGATAGATACTTTATTTATCCCGAGGGAAATTTAAAAAGACAGATAGGTGAAAAGCTGTCTGCCTTTAACCTCTACTCACCCCTCTTTGACCCTGTGGTACAGTCCCCTAAGAGCTGCTTCAGCTGACTCGAAGCCAAAGTGACGAGCAACATCTTTGCTAACAAACACCTGGGTACACACAAGATATGGAAACCGCTAACAAACTAAATACACAGGCAGTGTAGTTATTTATCATGTTAAAGTTACAGCAGTCCCTGAAAAGACTCATACCACATCACCATGAGGAAACAGCTGATATAGTAACTCTCTGGTTTTCTCTATCTCCACGGAGACAGTAATTCTCTGTTGTTGTGGCAGTGTGCTGTTGTACATTAGTACCCGCTGGATCATCTTTACCTGCTCCTCTGCATTTCGGCCCTGCAGGAAGTAAGTAAATTTAACATTGAAGCATATAGTGTAAAGACTAATATGTCATATTAAACTGGTATATGTCTATCTCCATTATAACATAATAATGATGTACTTCAGAGGCAGGTAGTTTAGTTTACTTGCTCACCTCCCAGTGGATCCATTTGAACTGACTAAGGTCAGCTTTGGAAAAATCCCCTGCTGTGACATCAGGAAGGTTCCTAACACACACACGCACGCACGCACACACACATACACACACATAAGGTTATCTATCGGGTTGATAAATAAAGAGTCACAAATGGTCAGATTAACAATTGATTGATCAGAATGATGATTGATATTGAATCAGTCTAAACCATTTTCTTTGCTATATTATGTACAGAGACCAAACAATTGCCACTAGCAAGAAAAAAAAATCAGTACAAATCTAAAGGTAGGTGGCCATATACTTAAACGGCTATGGATTCCAAGAGTTAACATGGTAAATTAAGTAGGAGACGGGAGACTGAAACACAGGTGGTTAAGTTTTGTACTACAATCTTAATTCTGTATACTGTTATTACCACAGTTATTGGTAATACTGACAACATTCATGTCACAGCTGTCCAATTATAGCTCAAGGACAGAGGTCATGAACAAGACCCCAAGATACCTAAAGTCCTCCACATGTGGCAGATTGTTGTCCTATGGTGCAAACTCTGATTTGTGAATATGGGATACGCAAATATTTTGAATTTGATTATTCATTTGTTCATTGTGTTCTCTCTCTGTCCCACCATTCACCATGAACCTGGATTGCTTTTTCTATTAAGGGGATATTTTTCTAGCAAATGTCAATAACTGCTTGCTGATTGTGCAATACTGGGTCTCTGTAAATAATGTATTACAGTCTCAATAAATACTCAGTGTAATTCCAAATTATTTCATAATAGAAAATGACATATGCACATGATTATACACAGGGAAGCTCAAGGCTCTTCACTAAACTTAGCACAGAAATAGACGGATTGTCTGTTACACATTGTTTGAATGAACCGTCAAACTAAACCGGTTAAATCAGTTCCCAGTAGGCTACTTAAATGGGAGAATTAGTGTATATAGTTATCCACTTGTTTATATCTGTTTATCTTTATTTTTTCCTAGCTTGATATTATTTCCTTTGATTTGTATTATTTGGTGACTTGCTTACTTGAGTCTATCTTTATCTTATGTCATTGATGAGTCCATTGCATCTGGATGACTTGATCTGCAGATGATTGTGCATCCATTTCACACCAGATTTAGAATTATGATCAGGGGTTCATGCTTCCTCCAGGTGGGACAAACAGTGTTCAATAAACACCTCAAAGCACTAGTTACCAGCAACACTAGATGGGGTGGATGGCTTTTCAGTTTTGGAGGGCTTCTTGTTTAACAGCTTGTTTTAGATTCACTTGCAACCTTATCAAATAGCAGATGACTATATATATATATATATATATATATATATATATATATAGACTCTGAGCTCAGGTTAAGGTTTTGTTGTTCGCTGATAAATCAGACTTAAAATCCAAGATTTACTACTTATACAGCTGATTAGAGATTGACTTATATATCGGCCGGCCGATTAATCAGTGGCATTTTCGACAAAATTATTTAAATCGGCATCAGCCGATATGAATGTTTTTCGTGTCTTCAGAATTACTATTGCAACGACGCATCATCAGTAGGGTGGGTGAACAATCCAACGCTTGGTGAATTGTTTTTCGTGTCTTCATTATTGCGTTGCCACTATCAGACTTGCTTCCGCGAGTTACTGAGAGAGAGAGAGAGAGAGAGAGAGAGAGAGACCAAGCGAGCGAGCAAGCACGCTTCTGCAAACGCTTCTGTGATTCCCCCAGAGAAATAGAGAGAAATAGAGAGAGAGAGAGCGAGTACCCTTCCACGATTGCTTCCGCGATTCACCGAGAGAAAGAGAGAGATCAAATCGAGTGCGCTTCCGCAATCACTTCCGCGATTCACTGAGAGAGAGAGAGAGTGGGATAGCGAGAGAGCGAGCGCGCACGGAAAACGTCAAAATATCGGCCAAAAATATCAGTTAAAAATATCGGCCATCGGCTGACCATGACCTCTAAATATCGGTATTGGTATCAGCTATAGAAAACCCTGTATCGGTCGATCTCTACAGCTGATGAACCTAACTCTAAACCTGAATGCCCGAACCATGAAGGTCATCACTTAGAATATTGGAAAAGACAGGTAAAACCTGTTTGACTTGTTTTTCCTTTTACCCTCAGGGTGTACACTGGGTCTAAAGTGAGACAGAAAGATCTGGAAAGCCATTACAACATCTCTGATTAATAAATAACTCGCACACAGCACAGCACACACAAAACACACACACTTATACCCACACCCACGCATGCATACACATACGCACACACACACACAGGCTAACTTTGGGTTTACAGTGCTGATAAATCACAATGTAGATGTTGGTGCACCTCTAACCTCCTCTGTAGCAGGTTAACTTCAGATGATCAACGGCCAAACTACTGATCAATCAGATCAGAAGAAAACCAGAAGAGTCATCATTCTTCAGGATCCTGACAGGGACTGACACAGAAACATGTAGATCTTTGTGATGGTATGTAGATCTTTGTTATGTTAATACTGTCAAATGCAGTACAGCCAATCAATTTATACATCCATCTCCAAGGTATCAAGGTCTAACTGATAAAGAGGCATTTAGTGAACACTGTTTTATGCCAGGTAGTTTTAAGGTCATCTTACATGTCAGAAAGAATGACAGTTCTCGATCCAATGGATGGACAAACCACACAGCATGCACATGGAGTTTGACCTTTGTCTTGCCAGACAACTGCTGACACATCGATCGCATAGCGCAAGAAGTCAGTCATGATGAAACTGAACCAGAAAAACAGGAAAGACATAAGCTCTACCCTTCAAAATAATGTAAATATCACACCAGAAGTTGTGCTCTGACTGGTGCAGCAGGAGTTGAACAGAGGGGCTCCATGACAGTTATGACGATGTTCCTGAAACAGAAGCAGTTATTCACAAACAAACCTGTTCATGTGGAGGATGGTGCGGCTTCCTGTACTGATGTTGCTGATGACCACAGAGGTTGGAAGGATACACTGAGCTTTCTCAGACAGCAGAGACACGTCAATATGGAACTTCCTAAAATCCTCCAAAATAAAACTACAGACAAGAAGAGGCTTACATTTCATCTATTTTCTAAAATAAAACTGCAAAGCCAAATCCTTACACCGTAGATGTCAGAGGAAATTAGGAAAAACAACAAGAAGAAAAGAGAGATGACACAAGAGATTATGAGAAATAAGATAAGGAGAGATGAGATGCTGATCAAGATTCAGGAAGTTTCTTGTTGTAGCCCCATGAACTTTTTAAGGAACAAAATGTTCGTAAAATGTCATATTTAAAACACCTAAAAGAAGATACTTAAAGAAAGGACATTGATTTTATGAGCAATGGTGAAGTTTAAATTTGAAATGACTGAGACATACAGTACTTGGGCATAAAGACAAATAATGGTTTCTCATTAAGATGCTAACACAGCTAGTAAAGCACATGTAAATAATGTTACTGAGGAAATAAAATACTGGAGTTCTACCAGGCATCTTCAGTAATGTAAACCCCATTGAAACATTGCAGTCCCATGCCCTGAGCAGGGACACAAGGGGAATAGAAATGTCTCCAGAACCTAAGATAGACCATAAGTTCTAAGGCTGGGTTTTGTAAAGAACCTTACAATTTGAGCTGATTTTTGATTCGATTCGATATTGAGTTAACTGCTTCAATATCGATTTAGTAAGTAAAACTACACAAATAGTAGCTGTTGATAATTGATCATTATTTATTTTCCTTGGTATGCATTACATTACCATTGTATACATTAACATTTTTGACCAATAAAACATCTGAAAGTAGCACACTAATACATGTGCTCAATGTGGAGTCCCAAAAGTAAAAACATGACGGTACTGTACAAACACTGAAGTAAAATGCATGTATACTTAAATTATCCTCTTGGAAATTGTGATTTCACTCACATAACATTATTGAAAAATAACACATCAGAACCAAGTGCCTTTATTTCTGGTAACATACTAGCAGGTACGTAATTTGGAACAAGCTGAAAACAGACGCTTAAGCCTTAGTTTAGCTCCACAATTGGCTGTGTCCCCCCACATCTGAAATCAGAATTTCGTCACTGCATACTAGAGGTGCACATGTAGATTTTTTTGACTCTGGATGCACTGTACTGTATCTTTTTCTTCTCATTTTAATGTGTCAACACACTTTAGACAGTTTCTGTCTTTTGTCCTTGTCTCTTCTGAGCTTTGCTACATGTGGCGATCCTGATGCCATGTGCGTCAAAATAAGCGTCCGTGTGAAACATTGAAACCAATGTTTAGCGGCAGTAAAATTAGATCATGTTCTACAACATGCGCTGCGACCGGCCAGGGGATTGAATCGATTCAGAGGATTTTCTGAATCTATACTGAATTGGGAAAATATATTGCAATGCATTGATGAATTGATATTTTTACCAACCCCTATTGAGTTCTGTAATAGTTTGTGGGTTCTGAGAAAAGTACCTGCAGTGGAACTGCTGGTACGTCAAGATATAAACAGTGAGAATTTAACGTTTTCTATGGTTATGATCAGTAATGATCATTTCCACCTGAGTGTGTGCATGTCTGTGATATGCATTAATGAACAGATTGATAAATATATTAATGGATGAATTGAACAGTACTCACTCTGCCACAGGTCCAGCTGACAGTGAGCCCATAAAGGCACATGAGGCACCAAGCAGTGACAGCACTGTGCAGGAGTTTGAAGCATTGCCTCCTCGTTGCCAACGCTGTGACAAACACCTGTGAGTAGCGAGAGTAACTACATCAATGCTTAATCAATCAATGTTTATTATTTATTAAGGTTAAAACATCAGAGACATTCAAACCAGTGATACTGATTCAAAATCCTCTGAAAATGTCATCATCTGCTCATGTCATCTCGGTATATTATTTCATTGTACAGGGAAACATGTTTCCGCACTGTACATATGACAATAAATACTTCGAATCTTGAACATTGAATCTATATTAATTGCTACAGAAATGAAAAACATTCCACATTTGAAACAGTGACTACAGACCAAAGCCTTTCTCACATTTATATGTGAAGTAAATTGTCCCAAATCCTTTTACAAATTAATTTTTCTTATGTTACCAGTTTGAAATCTAAGTGTTGTCATTTAGTTCTAGGTGAAAGTTGTCTGTAAGAAGTAATGGCTCTCTGAACATCTATGCAGCTGCTGGAGATATTCAATGTTATATATTCTAACCTGCTGTCAGTGTCTTCTTCAGGGTATTTGTCAACCACATTGATAATGTCCAGACAAACCAGGCCCACACACAGAATCTTCTTTTCTTGGTGCTCCATGTCGACGCACACACACAACTGTAGTTTGGACTTTATACACAAACACCTTTCCTGAAACGAATGGCAATAAGATGTACCACTTCCTGTTGTTTTTCTTCTTTTGCAGCAGACTACACACAATTTAGTGCACTGCTGCCTCCAAGTGGTAACATAATGTCAATACAAAATAATTACCTTAGTGACAGCATTTGCTGAGTTGGCCTGCAAATGAAAATATTTATTGAAAAGATTAAGAGATGGCGATAAAGAAAGAGAGAAAGATCGATTACTCAGTTTTCATTTACATTCGACAGTTCACATTGCTACCACTATTTAGCAGCCTTCCTGGCACTGAGCTTGACAATTAAGATCTTCCTTGGTTCTGCTGAGCACTGTATTGTGAGTATGACTTATGTAACGCGTGGCCCCAAGATAGTATTTCATGGCCACGAGATGATGATGATTTACAAACATTGATTCAATATCAACGTTATGAATACAAATGTATATATTAACAAATGAAATAGAGTATTAATAAAACGGTCACAACAAATGTCATACTTACTATCATTAGTTTATGGTAAAAATTCATTCACTCATTCATCTTCTACCTCTTATCCTGCACGGGGGTTAGGGTGAGCTGAGCCTATCTCAGCTGACTTTGGGCAAGATATGGTAAATATTAATTTATGTAAATGTTTCACCGACTTACAATTAATGTTGATTGTAAATATTAATATTACAGCTAAAAGACATCAGTCCTGACCCAAAACCAGTGACCTCCTCAATGACCCTCAAAAGCTCAAAAATCCATCTTTGTACATTGCATAAGATGGGGCATAACGGTGTCTTTCCAGACTATTGTTGCATCACAGAATGGACAGTGGAAATGGCCTCCATCTCTGCAGGGCAGATTGCATCTGCAGATGATTTTTTCTAAAAAGGGAGAGTAATTTGTTTTTAAAAATCATACAGTATGTGAAGGACAAATATTCACTTAACATCCTATACAGTATATACAAATGTACTTTTCCTTACTTAAAACAGTTATGTGTACTTCAAAAAGTGAAACAACTTGTAAATAGCACGAATTGCATCTTAGGGACTATATTACACACGTTGGATGATAATTAAAAGAATATTTCTCTTACCGTTCTCTCGCTCTCTCTTCGTAACACTCGGTATGGAGTTGGGTAGGGATGCCCATAGACATATATAAGAAAGGCTAGATGGCTCGAGGCGGAGTCACCAGCGTCCCTACACGGCGGCCATCTTACTACAGTATAGAAGTCTGGTACGCCCTATGGTAGCTGACGGAAGGTAAGTTATCTGCATTATCAAAAATACTCTTAACTCGCTGAAATCTTGACTGATTTCCAAGCGGTTTTGTTTATTACAAACCTTAATAACGTGGCTATGAGTCGGGATGCTTGGACATGTTGAAATTTTTACTTTTGTTTGAGAAAAAAGACTTAATCGTTCAGCACAGTTGTTTCGCGGCTATTTGCGCTAACTTTGAGTCGCTTGGCGCGAGTTCTCAAGGCTGAGACCACAATCGAGATTTTAATTTCTTGTATGACAGCCTATTTTTTTGTCTTTGTGGATGTGCTTGTGTTTATTAGCTGTCTAACTTGGCTAACAGACTGGCTGTGAGTGAGACTAAGTACGTATTACAAAGTTGACCCAGCAATTTTACATCAGTGTGAGAGGCAGAAATGCTCTTTAGTTTCAACATAACTTACCAACATTTTCTAAAGCATCTGGTCTATCTCTTAACATCAAAAAATGTGAATTACTCCCTATTCACACAAGCTCTGATTCCTCTATTGCTTCAATTACAGTTAAATCTGAAGTCAAATATTTAGGTCTGACGATATCAAAAAACTTAATTAGAAGGGAAGAAACTAATATTTGTGACCGTATTAGGGATATGAAATTAGCACTTTGTCACTGGTTTAACCAGAGATCTTACTATGTTTGGCAGGACTCTTCTATCTAAAGCCGAAGGAATTTCTAAATTGATCTACCCTTGTCATTCTCTATATATTTCCTCTAAAAACATAATTAAAGCCAACACAATTATTTTCCAGTTTTTATGGAGAAACAAGACCCATTACATTAAAAGGTCTCAGCTTGTGAAGGAGTATGATAAAGGTGGAATGAAAGCTCCAGAATTTGAATCTATGATTGGCACTTTTAGAATTAACTGGATTAAATGTTGCCTGTCACAGTCAGACTCCATGTGGTTCCACATTCCAACGGCCCTGTTTGAAAAAATAGGTGGGTTAGACTTCTTGTTGAAATGTGACTTTGAGATAAACAGGATCCCAATTAAGTTATCTAATTTTCACAAACAGATCTTGCATTTTTGGAAAATGATATTTACTCATAACTTTTCTCCTCATAATTCAACCTTATGGAATAATAGAGTAATAACACTTAATCGTAAATCAATCTATAAGAGCGACTGGTTTAAAAAAGACATTATTTATATAACTGATCTATTGGATGATAACGGTGTCACTTTGAGCTACACAGACTTTATAGAAAAATTTAATCTGAACTGTTCCCAAAGAGAATATAACAAATTATGTAAACTGATTCCGCAGCCTCTGATTCACTTGATTAAAAGTTTTATGATGTACAATAATTCCTCACCAACCCTACCGAAATTATCGATTGGTCAATGTCATCTGAGTGATAAAAAATGTAATAATAAATTCATCAGTAGCATTTTGAAATCGAAACTGTTTCATGATTATAACAGACCATTTACTTGCCAGGGATTTAACTCCGCTACCTCCAACATATTAGATAAAGCATGCTCGAAATTCTGGAAATGGCCTATTTCACCTAAAGTTAAAGAAACGCACTATAAAGTCATAAACACAATTTATCCTGTGGCAGAATTTCTCAAAAAGAGATTTGGGTTTGAGGTGGAACAATGTTCCTTCTGTGCTAATGACAATGAAACTCTGGATCATCTATTTTTTTCATGCCTTATCACACAAAGGTTCTGGTGTGATATAAAAAATTGGATTTCCTTAAAAATGAATGATGTGCCACCGTTTGAATTATATCATGTAATTTTTTATATGGATCACCTTGCCATGTCTGTTTCAAACATTATCAACATCATCATCCTGTTGGGTAAATATCACATCCATTGTGCCAAATGGAGAAACTCTAAGCCTTCCTTCCCCGGGTTCATTAATGAGTTTAAGCTATTTTTTTCAGCGCTGAAAAAGATAAAAAGTAAATATGCTGTGAAATTAAGCTTGGATTTTGCCCGTTGTCTACTCTTCTAAAGTATTACCAACTTATTTTATGTTAATATTTCGTTGCTCCTTTGATTTTTGTTACATCTAAATGCCTGAAAATGTATCCCCTTGGTTTGTTTGTTTTTTATTCCTAGTTCTATTGTTCTATACCTTATTCTTCATTTGATTGCACTTTTGATATCCTCCTTGAGATGTTGTATTTTCATGTGTTCAATAAAATAAAAAAATAAAAAATAAAAAAAAACACAAAAAAAAAGAAAAAAAAAAAGATGGAAACAATCATGGCGGGGAAGACAAGACCAGCAGGGCACACCCAAGAGGTAGAGGCAAGACACCTGAAACAAGAGAAGAGTGAGATTTCAAAATAAAACAGGAAGCCACGGAACAACATAGAGACAGGCCATCAACTAACATAGCCAGACTTGGTCATCTTGGTCATATTATCTTACGTAGGGCCTACTACACTCCTACTAACATTTCCAAATTGTTCACATTGCAGGTTTCAACAGGCACAATTTGTTTATAGGTCTGCCCAGTAAGTTGGTCTTTGTCTGCATGCTGATTTGCTTCACAGTACCATCGACCAGAATTTGACCAAAATTCCAAGAGTTGCGAGGAGCAGATTCATCTACTAATATCTCCCAGTCAAAAATTCTTCTGTGGTGTGTGACACTTTGCTTAACGTGTACAACAGCAAGCATGCAATCTTCTTCTCCTGTCCCAGCCCCAATTTTGCAAATTGAATAACTTCATATTCATGGCACAATGTCTTGCACTATGTTTGTTCATGCACAAATTTCTGCTATGGCACCATCTGTCAATGTTATTTAATTATACTGCATTTACATATAAAAATGTCATTAAATGCGCATAAAATGTATAACACTCTCATTTGAAATGTCACAATAAATAAACATGTATGTTTTGGTTAAATGTTTTTATTCTCAACAATCAACAAGTACCTGTCGAAGCTGCAGAAACAAGAACACAAATTGACTTAATCAATTTCTTCTTCATGTTTGAAGAAATTAAAATAATCATAATAACTGATAGTAGATGGGCATGATTGGTTAATTACGTGTAATAATATTCAAATATTACCAAGATGTTTGAACATTAATCCAAAACAAGTTTAAATGTATTATTTTAAAAATTAAAAATGTATTTTGTGTATGTATTTTAATCAATATATAGTAATATATAATCATTAGGTTTTGCAGAAAACAAAAGTGTTTCCTTTTTTAAACAGGCGGGGATAATACATTTCCAGAAAGATTCTTCCACTGGTGCAGTAAATAGTGTTTCTACATTCAGGCTAAAGGGGCAGTTATTAATGGTTCAGCATGCAGCAGGCCAATCAAAGGAATGCCAACTGATCTCTTGATCATTAGATGATTCTTCATCCTAGTAAAGAATTAACAGTCAATTTACTCATGAAATAAATTCATTACAAACTATCACGTTTTAAACTGAGTTTGTGTCAAAAGGACAAACTTTTTGTTTTTACCAACACTGCTAGTCAAAAACTATGGTCATCATCCAGAGCTCAATCCGCAAAATACTATTGACTTTTCATTTTAGTAAACTTGTCTTAAATGACTTCCTGTAAGTAGTGTCATTATCCAGACAGCCCCCTGCTGGAAAGACCAACTTCGTTAAGTAAATCCCCCCCTAAAACAATTTCTCCTCATGCTCATGTTTATAAAATAAAAGCAACAGGACAGGATATAAAATAATTAGTAACAGATTGATTACACATGCTCTCACACACACACATACACATATATTCACATATATGCGGTAATGTATAATGATATCATTACTAAGTAAAAAGCTGTGTTGAGGTTATTTGGGAGTTACTTATTTAACAGCCTAACTAGCAACAGCTATAAACCACCAGTGACAAGGTTAAAATGATCAAAATATAAAGCTGTGGAAAGTGCATGGCTGTGATGTTTCAGTCAGTTGTTCCCACGATGCTTGGTGTAAAGGCTTTAAAATATAATAAAGAAATCTATAATGTTAATGTCTTAATTAATGCCTTAATTTTGGACACAAGCAAACAACCAGGTGCATGCATGTCACAGCAGTGAACTAATCATTTACAGTGAAGAAAAACATTGTCAAATACATGTCATGTCAAACTGCAAAGCCTGCTGTTCCCATGATGCTACACTCTGAACTTCCAACTGGTGTTTTAAGTCTTTTATTTTGTTATTATGCTTGGAAAGTTTAATTCACATTTAATGTATTTCATGGGTTCTGCTGGTTCTACTCCAGTTTTACTTTGAGCTCTACTTGGTACCCGTCCAAGCACGGTCTGAGTGGGGCGAAGGGGCACAGAGCTCCGAGTCAGAGTCCGACTCACCCTCAGCTATGTAAGGCCGGACAGTGGCACACAGGGCACCAACACCTCCTCCTCGGTGTTCTCCCAGGTTGGTGGAGGAGTAGAAGCTATTGTTGAGGAAGTCCAGGTTCTCTCTAGACTGGGAGATAGAGAACCCACTGAATGAGCGCTCCAGCTCCTCATGGTCCACTGACGGAATGGAGACAGAGGTGTCGCTGTCCAGCTTAGCCTCCTCCTCCCCTTCTCCTCCTTCTCCTCCTTCTCCACCTCCAGTCCCATTGGCTCTATCTCTTCCTCTCTCCTTTCTCTCTTTCCCCCCTCGCCCAGCGGTGCTTTGCCGATTTGATCGGTTCCCACCATGTCTCTCTCCAGCCGGAGGGGGTGGGAGTCGAACCAGTGATCCGTCTCCCACTGGACTAGGTGTGTTGCCATGGCTACGCTGAGGAGGGTGTGGAGCCTGCTGGAGGAGCTGAGAACTGATTGGCTGCCAGGAGGTAGAGGGAGGGCATGTCGGGGCATTGTAGCTTCTGTGTCCAGTAGAACTGCTGGAGCGGACCATCTTTGTCCCAAAACGAGTCTTCTCAACATGGTCAACAGGCAACACCCTGCATAATGACATGCAAATATGTAATGTAACATGATAACAGCTAATTAACACAGTGTTGTCATCATGAAAACATGTAAACACACCACTATAACCACATTTTGTGGAAAACAACTTTTGTTGGGTTGATCATCCTGTTCTGATATTGGTTCTGATGTATTACTAACTCATGTGTTTCTGGATCTGTTTTGTAACTGTTAATAGTTAAATACTGGCGAACGGTTGACACTGTTCTCGTGCAAGACTGGTACTTTTGTTTGAAGCTTTATAGATTTACTGGACTGTGGACATGCCGGTTATGTGGTTTCCCACTAACTGAGACTGACTGCATGATTTTGGAGATTGACTGGCTCTTCTCTGGTTGATCCACTGGACTGTGGTAGGGTGGGGCCGGGTCTGGCTCCTTGGATCCAAAGTAGGCGTCTGTCTCAGCCTGAGGGATTCCCATTCGCTGAATGTAGATGTTAACCAGAAAATCTAACTTTCTCTCCATGGACAGGACCTGAGGATTGCAAGACCAGCAGAAGAACAATCAGATTGAAGACTGAAGCTACATTATCAAAATCAGCACTGCTATGATCAAAGTCTTTTTAACAAGAGTCTGGTTACTGTTACCTGCTTCTCCACTTTCCCCAAACGTCCCATCATGCTTGGATCCTCAGGAAGTTCCTCACTGGCTGCTTTTTTGTCTGCAATTGGTGTTCCTCTGCCGACTATCTGATCCACTCTACCAATGAGGAATCAACATGATAAGAAAACAGTGAGCAGTATTCCAAACGTCTGGCAGTTAAACACAACATCAACACATGTACAAGCACATTCCAAATAGATCCCTCTCCCATGAGTGATCCCTCTCCCGGGGTAAATGATAAATGAACAGAGGACATAAGGAAGACAACAAAAAATATAGGTAGGAAGATATAGATAGGCAGAGGCTAAAAGTACAGTAGTATGTATGAGTTAGGTACACGCTGCTACTGATCAAAAATGCCTGTCTCATATTTGACAAAACCATACTGCTGACTTTTGGGATAATATTGTTATTGTTGATCCAAAGTTCAAGTACAGCTGTACTTTCATACTTTCTGACATTTCATTAAACCACACAAGCAAATTATTGTATGTGTGCATGATGTGTTAAACATTTTCTGTACTAACAAAATAATGTGTGGAATGCAGGAAATTATTTTCTCCATCTGTGGGACAATAAAGGTGTGTTTCTTCTTCTTCTTCTATGCATTTAATTATAATTGCTTCAAAGTAATGAAATATACAATCCATTAGTGAAAATGTGATTCAAATAACTGTACACTAGAATAAAAATTGGAATAAATGTTGTGCACATTTTCCTTAATAACTTGAAAACACCTCAGAAAAACAAAAGAGATGAATGAGTGGTACAAAAGCCGCAAGGTCAGAATCAGAATTAGGGATCTGCATGATCTGAAACAATGGTCAAAGGACTGTACTCTTACCTTGACTGGAGATTCTTAATGCGAGCAAGCATGTCCAAATGACCAGCTGAATACTGCTCAATCACATCCATGACATCATAAGGACGAAGACTCTCCTTAAACTTCCTCTTAGACACCATGAACCGCATTAGGCTGAGAGAGTAAAAACAGAAAGTCAGCTTCCACTCAGTGAAGCATGGGTGAACCTCTGCTGGCTGATAACACTTATGTGGTGTACAGTGTGTCGGTACAGGTACATATGTACAGACATATGTACATTTCATAAACCTACAGCAGGCTCTTTGACAAAAAAATCTGTCTAAGCCAAACATGTAGGAGACCATGGGGCAGACCCAGAACATATTACAAGGATTTCAAATCCCATTAGGCCTGGGACCACTATGGATTCCTCCAGGAGGAACTGTAAGTAATGTTATAATGCTTGGGACAAAGCTTCCAGCTGAATCCTAAAAAGATAATAATTGAGGCTCTGACAGACAGGAAGGAGCATAAAGCTTTTGAGTGACTAAATCAACTTAACAAAACACGGTCATCAAAAAAGTCAACAATGTACAAGTCCACAAGGCATCATTGTGTTCCTGTGCCAAAATAAACACAAATGAGACCATCAGCTTGACTTTTGAGGTATTTGAGTTTGCTTTCATCTTTGATGCAGTGACGTTCGAAACTACAACCCCTGGCAAAAATTATGGAATCACCAGTCTCGAAGGATGTTCATTCAGGTGTTTAATGTTGTAGAAAAAAACTAGATCACAGACATGTCACAAAACTAGAGTCATTTCAAATGACAGCTTTCTGGATTTAAGAAACACTAAAAGAAATCAAGAAAAATAATTGTGGTAGTCAGTAACAGTAACTTTTTTAGAGTTAAAAAAGTTATGGAATCATGAAAAACAAACAAACAAAAGAACACTCCAACACATCACTGGTACTTTCTTGCACCACCTCTGGCTTTTATAACAGCTTGCAGTCTCTGAGGCATGGACTTATTGAGTGACAACCAGTACTCTTCATCAATCTGACTCCAACTTTCTCTGGTTGCTGTTGCCAGATCAGCTTTGCAGGTTGGAGCCTTGTCATGGACCATTTTCTTCAACTTCCACCACAGATTTTCAGTTGGATTGAGATCCGGACTATTTGCAGGCACTGACATTGCCCTTTGTGTCTTTCTTCAAGGAATGTTTTCACGGTTTTTGCTCTATGGCAAGATGCATTATCATCTTAAAAATGATTTCATCATCCCCAAACATCCTTTCAATTGATGGGATAAGAAAAGTGTCTAAAATGTCAACGTAAACTTGTGCATTTATTGAAGATGTAATGACAGCCATCTTCCGAGTGCCATTACCTGACATGCAGCCCCATTTCATCAATGACTGTGGAAATTTGCATGTTTTCTTCAGGCAGTCGTCTTCATAAATCTCATTGGAACAGCACCAAACAAAAGTTTTAGCATCATCACCTTGCCCAATGCAGATTCACAATTCATCACTGAATATGACTTTCATCCACAGTCCACGATTAAATTTTCTTAGCCCACTGTAACCTTGTTTTTTTCTGTTTAGGTTTTAATGATGCCTTTCGTTTAGCTTTTCTGTATGTAAATCCCATTTCCTTTAGGCGGTTTCTTACAGTTCGGTCACAGACGTTGACTCCAGTTTCCTCCCATTAGTTCATCATTTGTTTTGCTGTGCATTTTCTGTTTTCAAGACATATTGCTTTAAGTTTTCTGTCTTGCACTCTGATGTCTTCCTTGGTCTACCAGTATGATTGCCTTTAACAACCTTCCCTTGTTGTTTGTACGTGGTCCAGATTGTAGACACAGCTGACTGTGAACAACCAACATCTTTTGCAACATTGCGTGATGATTTACCCTCTTTGTAGAGTTTGATAATTCTCTCCTTTGTTTCAATTGACATCTCTCTTGGAGTTGATTCAGGTCAGTCGACTTGGTGTGATCACTCCTTTTTAGCTGCAGACTAACGAGCAGGTCGAATTTGATGCAGGTGCTAGCTTTGGGAATTAAAATTTACAGGGGGATTCCATACTTTTTTCCTCAGAATTGAGTGATTCCATATTTTTTTTCCCTCTGCTTGGTCTAAAAAAAGTAACTGTTACTGACTACCACAATTTTTTCTTGAATTCTTCCAGTGTTTCTTAAAGCCAGAAAGTTGCCATTTGAAATGACTTTAGTTTTGTGTCATGTCTGTGATCTTTTTTTCTACAAAATTAAACAACTGAATGAACATCCTCCGAGACTGGTGAGTCCATAATTTTTGCCAAGAGTTGTACATAGTTAACATAGAAAGTAGGAGCTCAGTGAAAAAAACAAAAAAACATATAACCTCAGGTTTGTTTACCTTTTGTCTCCAGTGGCATCATCGGGTGACGTCATTGGTCACCTTTACAAATTTATCTATAGACTTGGTGTCTCACAAAATCATTATCAAAAACAGTGGTCCCTGCATCGGTAAAGCCGAACTGGTAAACAGACCAAGACCAGAACACCAATGACACTTGACGTTTTGACATTCAATATCCTGGTGGAGTGCCTGTATCGATGTAATGAACTGAGAGTCTGCTGGTTTGCAGCCACTGCTGTTTAGCTAATTCAAACCCAAATGTGAGAGAGGACTAAACTGGACTGAGAAGCAAACTGAAATTTTAACTTCTTAATGCCCAGTAACTCAGAACTGTAGGACACAAAAACAACAGTAGAACTAGAAACAGAAATAGAACTACTACTACTAATAATAATAATAATAATAATAAAGAATGTCTTACCAAACAGCACAACCGAGGAGCTTTAGTGGCAGACAACAGAAAATAGTAAAAATAACACAAAACAATGAACCTAACTGGTTGTCAGACTAACTGGTCTTACCCAACAGTTGATGATGACCTTTGACCCTGGGTGAGCAAAAACCAATAAAAAATATGTGAATAAAAAACAGAATGATTCAGTGCATAAAACTAGCAAATAAAGGTGAGAAAAGCGATGAATGATGAGAAGCTAATCTTATAAACAAATGATTTTTCGATTTAAAAAAGAAACAACATCTTATACCAGATGGCTCTTATGGTGACCTTTAACCCTGGAGTCAGATCCTGTGGAACAAACTCACAATGACAGCTCTTATTGTCATCAGCCATGTCTTCTCCTGGCAGACTGGCCTCTGAAAAACAAAAGCATCATCATCTGAGTGTACATACATAAAATACACATCTCTTTCTCTCACTCGTTAAATATTGTGTTTTTTTGATGTTCTATATATTTCAGACATCCACTGCATTTCTGTCTATCCTGGGTAAAGGATCCCAGGATGGACAGATACATTTTTCCCATGTGAAAGGGTTCTTTGGAAATTTTTCCTGAGCCTTGCTAAGGGTATAGGTCAGCGGATGTCACGCTGTGTTAAGACATGTGAGCCAAATAATGATGTGTGAAACTGGGCTATAAATAAAATTTGATTTGAAGCCCAGTGACCGGCTGGTAACCTGTCAAACTGGCCCCTTCGGAATCCGTGACAGAATAGGTCCCTAGCAACCCCTTGCTCACCTACAAGAGGTGACAAATGGGAACGAATGTGTTGTCTTGTAGTGTGGTGTGATATGATGTAATGTGATGTGATTTGGCATTTGTGCAGGTGTTTGTCAGCCACCATTAAACAACAGAAATGGAAGAAGTCACTGACTGACAGCCATAATGGAACCTTTGCAAGGAATTGGAAAAACTGAATATCTAAACAGCGAAAGCAAACATCTTCAGACGTTAGAAGCTTAGAAGATGGAATCATAAGACTACAAAGAAATTGATGAATTAACAGTTGAAATAGTAACTCTTCAAAGAACCTACTTTCTAAATTTTGTGGAAATGACATCATATGTCAATCAAACTAGACCCCCACATCCATCCACTCTGGAGCCTAGGTCCTTTCATAGGTCTATGAAAAGACTTATTTGGACGGACCCACAGTTAAAATAAAACATGTGATTCTTTCAATAGAAGAAGATGAAGAAGAAAAAGAAAAACAAACACCTTTAATCGTCCCCATATGGGGAAATTAACTTTCTGCACATGCACAGTAAACAACATGTTTTTTAATACAGTTTGTACAAACACAAGCATGCACATGCAGAGCAGTGGGCTACACCACGAAGAATGCTCTGGGAGCAAGTTCGGGGGGTTAAGGGTCAAGGACCCAAGGTGGTGGACGGCAGCAGACAGATGGATGTCTCCTGGGTGCCTTCCAAGAGAGGTTTTCTGAGCATGTTGCTCAGGGAAGAGACCTCGTAATCAAGTTCAGAACAAGTTGGAGGGATTATAAATCCCACCTATCCTGGGAATGCTTCGAGATCCCCCAGGAAGAAAATGAGTGAATTTTATATATTTTTTTAATTGTTCTTTTTCTACTTGCTGCTCACCCAGATCCGGTGTCCCTTGCCAGGAGTATCTGTTGTGTTTTTGTACTAATGATCACTATTGTTTGTTCAACAGTACTAATGTCTTGTAATTTTGTGTATTTTTCTACCAGTTTGTCTCATAACATTTGTGTTTGCCATCCTTTGTGGCATTTGGTGTTTTTAATATTATTTGAAGTAGTTTTATTTAAATTTATTAAATAAATAAGGAATTTACAAAACATACTGCCAAACGTACTACTGTTCAAAATAAGACAGCTGGTGCGGGTGCAGCATGATGTTTGGGATTTATGTTTGTTATCCTTGCAAATAAATGGATTACAACAAACAACCAAACAATTAGACCAATCCTAGTCACATCAGTCACACCTAGTTTATATGTCTGTCAAGGCTTATATAATATATGGAGTGAAGTCTTGCTCTGTGTTTTTTGTGTTTATGTGTATTAATGTCTTTTTCTATTCTATTTCTGTAGTTGTGTGGACAAAATTAGGCTTCAACTATGTTCTCATAATCAGAAATGTTTCCAAAATGACAACAATGCCAGCTCTGACGTCTGTGATTATGCAAAACTATGCACCGGCCAGATACAAAGTCTTTAAAGTATCTTTCACCCCTACTAAAAACCACTATTTCCTTTCACGAGTCGTCAATCCTTTGTCGACACTTCAGAAGCTATCACACAGCACTGCCATCAAAGAATGTAAGTCAGGGCACAAGTGTTTTAGAGAGGCAAAGAATGACTTCATGTAATCAGTCAAACTGTGACATGTCCCATATTTAAAACGTGTGTGTGTGTGTGTGTGTGTGTGTGTGTGTGTGTGTGTGTGTGTGTGTGAGCGAGAGAGAGCTGACCTGGGGAGCTCTTCTGTCTGAACTCTTCATCCTGCATCTCTATCAGCACTACAGGAGGACACAGGAAGACAGAGACCTTCATTAGAAAACTTATTCCTATCATTGTCAGGGCTGAGGAGGCCAACAAAGAACACTAATGACCTAATGACCTTAACCTGGGACTAAGGTGTTTATTGATTTAAATTGACTGTCCAGCTTTCAATAACTTGTGCGTGAGTGTGTGTGTGTGTGTGTGAGCGAGAGAGAGCTGACCTGGGGAGCTCTTCTGTCTGAACTCTTCATCCTGCATCTCTATCAGCACTGCAGGAGGACACAGGAAGACAGAGACCTTCATTAGAAAACTTATTCCTATCATTGTCAGGGCTGAGGAGGCCAACAAAGAACACTAATGACCTAATGACCTTAACCTGGGACTAAGGTGTTTATTGATTTAAATTGACTGTCCAGCTTTCAATAACTTCTCAGTGTCAGTGCTCTGCAGTGGAGTTCTGTTAGCCTAGCTTACCACACTGACTGCAAGCATGGGCAAACTGTTAGCCTAGCTTGGCAAATTAATGCAGATGAGAGAAGTAACTGCTATTACAGTGCTACAGTGCAAACATTCAAAGGCACCCAGCTCCCATCATGTTTTCATTGTCCATCATAGCTAAAACTCTTACATTGTTCAGAGTAGAGTAAAGCAATTCAGTACAAACCATTCAAAATCAGTAAACAACAGCCAGATCCGACATAGGTCCAATAAAAACTTCAGTAATCAGATCCAACAAATACTAGTTTCATCAAATATAACCCAGTCAGATCCAATATAAACTAGTCAGAGCCCAAATTAACCCACCAAAGCCAAAATATAACCAAACCCTAACCCAGTGGTTCCCAAAGTGGGGTTTCCTGCCCCTTAGGGGGGACATGGTGTCATTGCACGGGGGGCACAATTTCATTTTTGAACAACAATCCTGAAGGTTTTTGTTGTTCTTTTCCCTCTCAGATAGTTTATGAGGTTTGTATTAATTACAATGTGTGAAATAAAGTGCAATGGAGTCTGAAAACAAAATATGTGTATGTGTGTCAGGTTTTGTGTGTCAGTATAAAGCCAGTCAGATCCAGTACATACTACTACTACTCAGACCCTTCCATTGCCTTACTTCCTGGCCGCCTTGTACTGCATGTGTGGCAGTCCACTGCTCCACGTGTGTGATGGGTTCAAAGCAGAGAGCAAATTTGGTTGTGTGTAGTGTACTGTAGTGTACAATGACATATAAAGCTTTCTTCTTAAATTCACTGTCTCCATCAGTTCACTTTGATCTCTTAAATGACAGTGACAATCAATTTAGTGGTGTAACATTTAAACTATGTTTACCTTTACTACTACATAACAAGATTACGATCATGTCTGTGATGTCATGAGTTAACCCTTTAACAACACATTAACTATCAGGTCTATAATGCAGCATTTTAAGTCTCCAACAACTGGATTTAAAATGTGACATTTTATTCTTTAATAGCTGCATAACAAAGATGGCGATAACATTAATTGAGTTTTTTCTGTCTAAATAAGGTATTGATTTAGAAGTTTTGGACGCACTGATATGTGCCTTGTCTTTTGGTCCATGATGAGCTTTGCACATCTAAGGCAGATATAGGCTTGCAGAATTGAGACCTGCAGGACTCTTTTGGGAAGTATCTGAACTTGATTTTAAGCTGTTTTGCCAAAGTGTTTCATGTTTTGCCAAAGTGTTTCATGTTTTGTGTGGTCTATATGTGGTGTTAATGACTCTTAGACCTCTCTGCTACTGTAATTCCTGAGTGCATTTTAAGACCATAACAGTGAATCTCTCCACGTGAATGAAAATCAGTCAATACAACTATGAGTTTTTCAGTAAAAATTGAGTTTGTTTGCAGTTAACGTTTTAACATTTTTAACAGAGGAAAATACATTACTACCACAAATGAACACTGGGACATACTAAGCCTGTGAATATTCTCTCCTGTAGGTCATAGATATCTCAAGGACATTGAATCAAACGCAACTGGATTTTTTGTCTTTGAAGACGTTTCACCTCTCATCCAAAAGGCTTCATCAGTTCATGCTCGCTGACTAGGCTGGGACTAGTCCTAGGCTGGGACTAGTCCGGGCTAGGCTGAGACATACTGCATCATTACTATGAGTATTTCATCAAGGAGTTTGTTTAGTACTAGGGAAGAATGTTGCTTTGTAGTCTCAGTTGATGTGGTGACATCAGGTGCTCAGGCTGGTGTACTGAGTTGCAGCTATATGTGAGGGAGTTGTGACTCACAGGTGAATTGTGTCCCTTGCCAGGAGTAAGATGATTGTTCATCTTACCTTCAGAGTTTTGGCGAGAAGCAGCTCCTCGGATCCTGAAGGCCTGTCGGGTTCTGCTGCGTTCTCCAAAGCTCCAACTTTTTGGAACTTTGCTGGGACTCTCCTCTAGACAAGGCTCCATGCTGGGGGATCGTCGCAGGACCTGGACTCCCCCTGGACCTCCAGGAACTCCAGGTCCAGGACCCACACCAGGGCCAACTGAAGGAACCACTACAGCCAGGAAGCCAGTGAACCAGTGAAGGAAAAACTGGAGTCACATTATTTAGTATGCAGATGAGACAACAGTTGCTGGCCTCATCACGGGTGGATAAGACCATCTACCGAGATGAGGTCCACAGGCAGACATCATGGTGCCCTGCATACAATATAACACCGAACACCAACACCCACTCTTCATAAGTGGCAACTGCCTTTTAACTTTCAAATTTCTTGGCATTCAGTTAGCAGACTCACTCTCCTGGACAGAACATGCCATTGAAGGCATCCCGACGGCATCAATTCCTTTGTTTTGTTTTTTTGTTTTTTTTACTTTTTATTTATTTACATGTACAAAGAACATGAGATAATCATGGTACAGTTAAAATCAAAATATTCTATTACACATACATACATACACATACATCATAGCCAAATGTCACATTATTAGAGGTGCATATTCGATCCATTTTTCCTAGCGTTCCATACATTTCTCCAACTGAAGTCTCTCCATACAGTAAATTTCGTGAATGATCCCGTGCCACTGGATCAATGTGGGAGGATCTAGTTGCAACCACCTTCTGGTTATGGCTTTCCTGACACTTGCCAGAAGAATCTTCAACAAGTATCTATCCTTATGCAAGACTGTTTTCTGAATGTTACAGAGATATAACCCTAACCCTTACATCAACAGACTACTGAACATTTTTGTAGGTCAGAGGATGTTGTTAAAACCCTATGAGGCAAATTGTAATTTGTCAATATGGGCTATACAAATAACATGATTGACTGATTGACTGACTTATTATGGACACTTAAGCAAGGGTGTGTCAACCTGTCAGAGTCAACCTGACCCAGTTTAATGTTACTTTCACCTTCTACATTAAAGCAAAGCTGAAGCCAGTTTTGAGAACTCTCCAACAGATTTACAAAGACACCTATGCACTTACACTCACCGTGCTGTGGAGAACCTTTCCCTTTGGTTCCTGAACTCCGGGGAGATGAGAAGACCCTCTCCTTCAGACTGACCTTCTGACTGCAGAAAAATAGACAGGCAGGTTTATAAAATGTTCTTTACTGCCACAGTATCTTTGGAATGGAAAATATTTCTGTCCACAATTTAAGATGTTGGAGCTCGCAACATCCGGGAGAACAGCAGCAATAAAATTCATCAGCAGAAATAGGCCGGTCCCTTGGATAGGGTGTAGGTCAGAGGTCAGGGGATGTTGCACTCTGTACAGTTTGTTCAAGCCCTATGAGGCTAATTGTAATTTGCAAATATGAGCTATACAAATAATATTTGATTGATTGACTGATTGATTGACTGACATAGGAAGTAGTCTGGCGAACAGGACAAACAAAGGAAATGACCCAATATGAGTCAGTTAAGTGTTTTGCTTTGGTTATGGTTTTCTGATTATGGTCTCTCCTTAATGAATACTATAAAATATTCAGCTCACTCAGCTATTCATCTGAGTATCTGATAATAGAACACATTTGTCATCTTTTGCCATTTTGTCATTTGTCATTTTGCCTTAGAGACTTGTTCAAAGATAGGAGCAGAGCTGTCAGCTGATTTGGTAATGAGGTGAATAAGGTGCATAAAGTTGAAATGGGAACACGGGGGAAACTCTATCTGTGAGGTTTTCATGAACAGATTTTGAATACAATTGTACACACACACAACCTGGACCAAAAATAAGGCTGTTGTGTTCACAGGCTAAAACATTTAACTAACTTAGGGAGCCAGGATGATCAGAAGTCTGAAAATAGTTTTATGGGTCAAAGGAAAATAAGGCCTGCTCTGAGACAATACCAGGGCTGATTCATAACAATATACTGACCTGGGGGACGGCTCAGGTTGGACGTCCTTCCTGTAGGGATAGATCAGCAGAGAGACATGTATGTGATAGTTCTTATAGTTGCAGTATATGTACTGAATATTACTGCAGTACTGATTTTGGGGTTTAGGGCTGCCACATCCAGATATCTACACCTTACAATGTAAACTCTATACAGGTGTTTCCATTGACCTTGATGGGGGTTTTTTTGTTTCAGCTGCGCAAATTTCCTTCTTGTATTTTGCCATGTTGAAGAACACAAAGCATTGTCCGAATGAAGAATAGTGTAGAGATTGAGTATTGATTATTGTCACACGTAGTTGTCATACCACATAGCCTGAGCTGCAATTCTTACTGTACTTTGTTTGCTGAACATTTCAGACCTGAAAGAGAGTCCTGATTTGTTCTTGAGGTTCCTCAATAGATCCAGCTGATTAAGAGGAGGAATAAACCTAAAGACACAGAGAGATTTAACTCGGGAAGATGTAAAATCAGTCTTCACAAAACACCAATGTCAGTTTGTGACCTGTCTCACCTGTACATAGGAGCAGAAACTGTCCTCTCATAATAATCCCAGGTTGAGGACAGATCGGTTCGACTAAGATTTGTGGCATAAACCCTCCACGCTGCCTGCAGACAAACAAACTTTCAGTATAAACATCCATCCACACCAACATCCAGTGGTAAAATCCATTAACATCAGCCCGTGACTTGTAATTCAGAATCAAAGACATAATGAATCCTTGACAGTTGAAAATAACACCACAAAAATGCACCAAAGTAACTTCCAAAATAATGACTAATACACTCCATTCAGCTCATTTCAGACAAGCCGTACACTGTTTGTTTGGTATGGGTTCACCTTGAAACAAACTGACACAAATACATAATACAAATGAAGAAAATGTATTTTATTCATCTGCTACTTTATAAAATCAGGAATAGTTAACCAGGTGGAAAAAATGTGTGAACATCACAAGTAAGTATAGTGGATGTTCTCTCTTCTGTATGAAAGCACCATTATGGGTTTGAGCAATAATGACTTTTTCAGATTCCTTCAGATACGCCACCACCTAAACAGCACTATGCAAAAAAGTCAAAAGGCGTTCGAAAATAGTCTATTAAAAGTGTTCATCAGTGCTTACAGAACAGATTCAAGGCTCAAAGTCATCTCTAGGCTCTATAAAGGCCTACAGGAAATAAAAAAAGGGAATACCACATACATAAAGCGAAAATGGGACAGGGAAACCAACAGCAGCCTATCGGAAGATGCCTGGTCAGAATACTGCGAGTTTCAGTGGAGGATTTCATGCTCAAACTCATGGAGATCTTTCGGCTGGAAGAGTCTCATTAGGTATTTCATTACACCTGCTCAGCAGGGCCACCACACAGGATCTTCTAGCTGCTGGAGGTTGTGTCGATCTCAGGAAGCTAATCACTACCATTTGTTCTGGGCCTGTCCAAAAATAAATATTTTCTGGCACAAAGTTTATTCAGAACTAGTAATTATATTTGGAACTGACATTACATTTAACTGGGAGGAACTTTTTTTTGGGCTTGTACGCTCAGCTGATGTACATGTGAAAAACAAATATTTATTTGGAATACTGAGTCTAGCTGCGAGAAAAGCAATTACAAAGAAATGGCTTAAGCCTAACATCCCAACAATAGATGAATGGTATGATATTATCTATGATGTGTATGTAATGGAAAGAATTACTTTTTCAATGAAGCTCCAGCAATCTAAATTCAATGACATTTGGATGCCATGGAAAATGTACATTTCCCTGAAACGTCCTTCTTTTGTTTAAGTTTCTTTTCTATATCAGGATGTACCTTATGATCTCAAATACTCTGTAGTAACTCTGTGAAAGTAATCACCCCCTGTTCATGTTGTGTTACTTTTTGTAAAAAGAAAAACAATAAATACAAAAAAAAAAAAAAGAAAGCACCATTATGGCCCTATACTATTAATTTACGTACATCATGAAATGGACCGCCAACCACCCCACAGTAGCTAACATGAAGAACAATGTGGCACTTTCAGCAAAATCTAATGGCCGTACA
The DNA here is from genome assembly GCA_016785345.1 of Trinectes maculatus. Taxonomy (NCBI): domain Eukaryota; kingdom Metazoa; phylum Chordata; class Actinopteri; order Pleuronectiformes; family Achiridae; genus Trinectes; species Trinectes maculatus. Next base: position 49,829 of record JAFBJQ010001152.1, read on the forward strand.
AACCTCATTTGATTTACAATCCTCAAAATAACTTCTGCCTTATTCAAACTTTCAGAATCCATTAGTATGCTGCTAGTTGTTAAATAATGAATACTGAGTGAAGCTCAAACATTCAACTGCATGACAAAAGAAACACAGTGTTTAGTGGACCTGAGAAGGGCAGATATCCTCAGACTGTCTGATGGAAATGCATGGATGGGGCAGTTTTTACCATGTACAGGCACTGTAGCTATAAACAATCCACTAACGCTGGTTTTGTTATACTGCGAGAGAAAGTTATTGTAGCTGCCCAAATCTCTGACGTCTGACTGACGGGATCTTCTCAGGAAAATCCCAGCTCACAAACTAGATATAGAATTCCTATTGCAACCAGATTTACTGACCCACACAGTGACATTATATCAGTGTATGATGTGCCAATGAGTGACACAAAACAGATGCATGCATGTAACAGGTGGTGTGATGTCATAGTCTTGGCTCACCTGTATGAGCCCAGCTGCTGGATTTCGTCTCTTCTCAAAGTGCTTTTGTCGGTGCTGCTCCTGAACCTTCAGAGCAAAACCAGAACCCAGGATCCCCTAAGGACTCAATCATAAATGGTAGACTAAGTGAGCTTGACGAACCAAGTTGAGGTCCACCTTTCTCATATGACCTCAATTTATAACGAGAGTGACTCACAGCAGGCAACGCAAAGAAAGAAACTCCAATCAGAGTAAAGGTTGCAGCCAGGAGACGGCCATTCCAGGTAATGGGGAACTTATCTCCATAACCAATTGTTGTCAGTGTGATCTGACAGAAACAGAAACAGACTAGTTAGATGATTCTGTAAATGAAATTCATAGACAGGTTATCTTTGGAAACACGTCCAAAACAAGAACAGCTTGTTTGGACATACAGTACAGTGAGGACAGCAAATCTGTCAGTGTCAACTGTGGACTCTCAACCTCAGTTGATTATTTAAGCCCAATAAGGCAAGTGATGATTAATGAATATAAATATAAATATAAATATAAATATAAATATAAATATAAATATAAATATAAATATAAATATAAATATAAATATAAATATGTATAAAATGTAATTGTATCTTTCTCTGGGACATCACATCAGCTTTAATTCACATTTACACACCTGAATACAAACATGTACACACATCTACAAACATGATTAGGAAATCATATTTTCTATCACAGTGGCAACATTAACCTGTGTAAAAAATACACTGTAAAAGAAACAATCAGTTAGTTTGCAGTTAAAATTACTCAAGTAAAATACTCAAGTAAATGACTGCACTCTGTGTACATGTACTACACCATGACATGCCTTCATTGTCTGCTCAACAAAATGTAAAACTGCTCACATCAGACAATTATTACTAACAAGGCAAACAAAAGTTTTCTGTACCCTTTGCCTTAACGTTTGTCATATTATACTATACTGTACAATTAAGTACCGTACTTTCTGTGGACTACATGAAGTGCATCCTTTTTTATACTTCTCGTGTGGCTATTGATTAAAATATGAAGTAGAGTTGATTCACACTAAGTCTATATGTATTGCTGGCATAAACATGTAAACATGTGTCGTCTGACCATTACATATCTAAACTGTACTGAAGCACCTCGCTTGTGCTTTTGAGTAACACCTGCTGAAGACAATAAACAGATGTTGCTGCAGCAACTGGGTTCAGTGCTGATTTATTCTACGACATCATGTTTAAAGGGCTAACTGGGTCTTCAAACCGGTTAATTTGTGTGTTTGTGTGTCTGTGTATCACTGTGTGTATGTTGGTCTCACCAGTCCCCACCAGAGGGCATCTGCATACGTCTCAAACTGTTCGTTGTCTTCTTTTTCTGCCAGATAAACAAGAAAACTGGCCAGAATCAGACACAAGAAGCCGATATACCAGGCAGTGATCAGCTCCTGAAATGGGCGAGAAAGAGACACAAAGTTTGACATCATGTCAGGGATGTTGGACCATGCTCTGGACATTAATCATATGTACGTGTATGGTATAAATCTAAATTCATATTACATTTTCTTTTTAATTTCTACTAATTAATAATTCTGCATCTTGGGGGATCAATAACGGTCCATCTTAATCTCAATATTGATCTGTATGTTTCCACTTGTAATAGTCATTGGTAGAGTTACTGGCTCTTGTCTCCTACCGTTGTAACCATGACAGCTCAGGGTTAAATCTAAAGGTAACCAGTTCCGCAACAACAAATCAAAACAAACTGTTTCATAGCACTAACGTCAGACTGAATAACTGCACAACGAAACACACAAATCTACCCCCACAAACATGGACACATGCAAAGATCAATAACCACAATCAATACATTTTCCTCATCAACTAAAAGATCAGATGACAGGAAATTTATATGGAAAAAAACAATACTGCCTGCACACACAGGTGACAACTGTGAACACACGGTTTGGTTTCTCTCATAGATACATGCAGCTGTCACAGAGGTAAAAGGACACACAGTTTTACCTTGCTGTGGGCATAGACCACTGATCCCAGCAGTTTCCAGGTTCCTCCTCGTCTGTCCATACGGATCATCCTCAGGATCTGAAGGAAGCGAAGAGAACGAATCGCTGATGTGGCAAATACATTCCCCTGTGTCCCTGCAGCCAGGACTGAGATGGACGCTATCAACACCATGATGTCTGAGAGAAGGTCACAGAGAGAGAGACAGATGGGTCAGAAAGAGGGAGACACATCAGAGAGACATACTCAATGTTGTTCTTGACAACGTTAGATCTAACATCTGTGTCATTGGACTCACCAATGACACAGAAGGGTTTCCTGGCAAATTTGAGGCGTCCTCTCCAACCTCTGTAACGACAACAACAACCTGCAGCCCAGATCCTCACCATGTACTCCACCCCGAACACCACAATGGTCACCACTTCCTGTCATGTGACGACAACAACACACATAAAACACATATTTTTAATCTGATGATTGTCGTCTTTGATGGTTTATAAACAGACTATGAAGGACAGCAGTGTCAGAGAGAAAGTGAAGCTCTCACCTCAGATCAGTGAGCTGTAGATAAAAGATGTCAGTGTGAGATCTTACCAGGATGTAGAGAGCATCCTCTGAGCTCTTCTCGTACTCTTTAATGGTGGAGAACACAGACAAAACCAAGCAGGAGAATACCAGCAGGAACCTGAACACACAACATCACAGTTCCTGCTTCAGGCTCACATTCCTAAACACTGATCAAATGTCTGTGTTTCAAGGGGAATATTTAAACTGTGACACCTAATCTCGGTTCTGTTTCCAGTTATTGATCCACAGCTGTTCCTGGAAATGGATCTGATGATTTCACTTAATTCAATCTTGACTAAGGTTAATAACATGATTTTCTTCTGTTATTTTACTATAGTGGTGACTTTATTTTATTTAACATTTATTGTCAATATTTTATGGTCCATTTCTGTTTTACTAGTTTTACTAAAACAGCCCGAATATATATTTATATATGTGTGTGTGTGTGTGTGTGTGTGTGTGTGTACACACACATCTATATATAGGCACAGCGCCTCTTCCGATTCTTGAAATTTTTTTTTTTTTACAGATTTTTATTGTGTGTCTTTGAATTTTATTTTGTCATCCGCGAAATGCTGAACAGGTGCCTGATTGTGCATAGAGAGGTATTTACACATAGGCGTGGTAGATAAAGGCCCATCCTCGAGGTCTCTCCAGGACGTTGTACAGGAAGTTCTGCAGTCTTCTGTAGAGAGCATTTCGTTTTGGAGGCTTCTTTCCTCCTGAGACGCTGCTGCGTTGCCGCCGAGGACCCTCCTCCCCACCTGAACAGAAAGAAAGACAGCTGCAGACTGTACCATTGAAGCAATTTGATCATCTGATCGGTCAATTGATCAGATGACTCAGCTAGATGACTTGATAGTCATTTGTCCCAGTAGTTATATTTGTCTTTGATCAGTTTCAAGCAAAACATTTCAGAAAGATATTGAAATTATTATGGTCATTTTTAACAATTAATTTACTGATTGACAGTCACATTAGAGCCATTCATGTTTCATGGTTTGAACAGAGAAAGATACAGTGTACAGACAAACTATGAAAAATCCTCCTGCTTACATACAAAGATCTAAATGGTGCAGCACCAACAAACCTACACAATGTAATAATCCCATATCATCCCACTCCACTCTCTGAATGCAGGTTTACTCACAATTCCAAAATCCATAGGAGCCAGAGCCTTCAGCTATCAGGCTCCTCTGCTGTGTGGACTGGTCAAGGACTGATCTCTGATCAGATCTTAGTTAAGCTGCCATAGGCCTAGACTATCAGGGGACACTGAGACCTTATCCTTCTCTTCCTCTGTCTTCCTTCTGCCTACGTTACATTCATGTCTCACATTACTGATTCACCCTCTTCTCCTGAGTCTTTGTGCTCCACTGCTCCAGAACCAGGTGCAGCCACTTCCTGGACCATGGACTGTGGTGGCAGCTGATGGAGGAACATGCTCCAGAGCTGCAGGACCAGGATTCAACTCTATGACCCAACATCTACGACCATTTTCACTGCTGTTCTTATTCTATTCATGAACACAATTTTATTTACATATGCATCGACCAGTCCAGTGAGAGAGATCCCTCACGTGACTCTCAGATTTCTGTCTGACAGCTTTATTCAAACATCTATTTACCATGAACAATGGGACCATCAGGGCTCCCTCTCTCTCTCTCTCTCTCACTCACTCACTCACACACACACACACACACACGCACACGCACACGCACACGCACACACACACACACACACACACACACGCACACACACACACACACACACACTCCCTCCGTTAACCATCAGCAGCGCTGGGTCCGGGTTTGTTTACCTGATATGAGCAGAGCTCCGTCTCTGCTGGATTCGGTTCCTCCGGCCTCGAGACCCACGAAGCCGACCTTCAGCTTCTTCTGGTCGGCCTGGGCTCCAGGGAAAACCCCGCCGTTACGGGATTTCTGTACCATGGCGGAGCAGCGACCTGCACCTGTCGATCTACAGCGGGCGAACACTCAGAGCATGGCCGTCAGAGAGGCCCGATGAGCGGCTCTGACTGACAGCATCGCCGCTGCGGTGAATAACATCCGCAGAGAATCAGAGCAGAGGATGATGAACGGCGTTTTCTCTCCTCTCAGACCTCCCACACAAACAGGAAGCAGAATGACGTCACGCTTATCGATGATCAAAAAACACTGTTCGTCGCTATGGTAATAACCTGCACGCGGACAAAGCGGACTTCCTGTCGAGGTGTTTGTGTGCACTGTGTATCAGAGAAATGTTGAAGATTAAGTATGAAACAGTATTAGAGAAGAAGATGTTATAAGATAAGATGTTATCAGTGACACGATGATGTCATCACACCAATCAAGCTGCCAGATGTTAAATGTGTTTTTTAACAGGACACAGGGTTCAGAGATTTCCACACACTGTTCATTATCAATCAAATTCAATCAATCAAAGTTTATTCGTACAGCCCATATTCACAAACTGCAATTTGCCTCATAGGGCTTTAACAAAGAGTACAGGGTGTGACATCCCCTGACCTCTGACCTCCACCCTCAACAAGGGTGAGGAAAAACTGCAATTAGACCTCCAGATGACGTCATCAATTTAATGACATCATCAGTCATTAGAGCATCATCACAAACCTGAAAGCTTCATTAAAAAGAGCCATTTGAAGCTGTAAATGAGACTGAACATCCTGTCACTGTCACTGCGTGGCAGGGTCAATGAGCTCAGAGGGGTCAGAGGTCATGGAACAGGGAAGAGTAGAAGGCAGGCTCTGACCGGCGGCTCCGGTAGCGACGGATGATGTCATTAATCACGTGCTTCCTTCTGATGTGGGGCGGAGGGGCCGAGTCGCTCTCCAGCCGTCGCCTCTGACAACAGTTAATCGCCATCTCCCTGACCAGGAAACCTGCAGACAGACACAAGCTCCTTTTACTTTTCAACATTTGAGGCAAAATGTATTTTTCAATCAAAAGTGAATATATTGTCATTATTTTTTTGACCACCTCTTGGACAGATCCATGACTGCGTGACTTAAAAGACACCTGGAGCAATAAAATGCTGGCGAGCAGAGCAGAGCCATGAGCTGTTGTCTCTCGAAGCTCAACTTTCTTTAAGTTACGTGGAACATTATACCTGATTCTTTGACATCACATATGCAGCAGAACCAAGTGCTGCAATGTGTCTTTGCTTTCATACCAGGACCTGCTGAATGGTATTCGACGTGCAGGGGACAGGGATCTCATGAAAACTTGCAGTGAAAAAATGATTTATTCAGATGAACTTTGGCTGCTCCAACCAGAGACCAGACTGTAACTGGGACCAAATCAGAAATATTCTATTTGATCCCAACAATACGGTCAAATCAAAACTACTGTTTTAAAGCTGATGTGACAGACAATCTGCATCGGGTCAGACAATCTGGTCTACGTGAGGAAGTATTGGATAGCAGCACTCACAGTTTGGGCATTGTTCAAACTGCAATCACATTATCATCAGAGAGGAAGAGAAAACAGGTGGCAAGTTTCAAATCAAGTTTTTTTTTTGCCTATATCTTACACCCATAACAGAAACAGACAGACAGATGGACCGAGGACATGCAGAGGACGGAGACAGGGAATAGACAAACAAGGGAGAGTCGTACCCAGTGACCGCTTGCTAACTACGCTCCCATTGACCAATGGTGTGACCACACTAAACTTGCTTGTTGTGGTTGCATGGAAACGAATGCGGTAGAGTCCAGTTTTTAGTGGATGGATGAAGATGAGCTGGGCACTTGATCCACTGTGGGATAGATTGGCAGATGTCAGTTGGTTAAAGGATCAAACTGGAGTTGGTGATGGGTTGTGTCTGTTGTACCAAGTTGATGTCTCCATCTTCGTCTCTGAGAGCAGATCAGACAGAGGGAAACTCTCTGAAACACACCAATCACATTGAGGTCACATGCTTTATCATCAAAGGAGAATATCAGGTCATCAACTGGCACTTGGCATTAAGTACCCTAAAGATGTATGACTGATTTATGACTACACGTTTCCACACTATCATGAATTTTGTCCCAAAAAAGAAATACATTTTAATTCAATTTGATTCAAATTAAACCACTAACAGTTGTGATATATTTATATAATATTTATATAATATGAAAAACTCTCCCACTGTTTGTTAGGAGTGCTGTTTTAAAACCAAAGTGGACAAATATCCACTGCTCTTTATTATTTCTCACATTACTCTAAACCTATTTGTCTCTCTTAGTATCCTGTAGGAATTATGACTCCTCTGATTGGTTGGTAGCCAGGGAGGTTTTAATCTGTCTCTTAAACTTGACCTGGTCTGAAGCTGGTTCAAGGAGAAATGTCTGATACCATGGTAATTTATCAGCTTTGTTATGTAACTGTAGATATATAGATCTAAAATTCAGTAAAATATGAAGTTATACAATTTTTAAACGTTTATAATTTTTTTTCTAAACTATTCACCAATGTCATCGAAGAGCTCAACCCAAACGATGAGCAGGTTAGACTCAAAGCCGACGAATGAAGACACAAGACCAGCGAAGTTTGTGTCTTCGGCTGGAGGACCCTGACAGACAGACCAACAAGACAGACAGGTCAGTAAATATATAAAAAATAGTTTGCAATCATAAACAGTTATGCAATGCTTCATCTCTCTGCTCTCTCTCTATTTGAGCAGTTTTTCCTCACCCATGCTGAGGGTGTAGGTCAAAGGATCTCACACCCTGTACTATGGCCCATACAAATAAAATTCAGGGTCAGCCCTTTAGGTCAGAGGGAGACTGGTCATAAAGGCAGGCAGACAGATCAGCCAGAGATACAGGTATAGACTGATTAGGTCAGAAACAGACAATGAATAGAGACAGGCAGATATGACAGACAGAAGAGTGAGATAAGTCAGAGAGAGACAGGAACGATGAAAAGTGATAAACAGGTTAAGAAGCTTTTATTTGAAAGGATTTATTTATTTTTACTGTTGGTTCAGCGTCTTTGCTGAGCTCGGAGTGTCTCTGCAGGGGAGATGAGGACTTCGATGGCAGCTCCGCCTCCTCCAGATTCTTCAACCAATTAACCACTTCAAAACAAAAAGTTAATAAAGGTGAAGGCCATCTCCTTAACGGTCACACAGAAAGTCACTATGTAAAATATTTTCTGTTTGTGACATCACTATTGGCATCATCAGACACTCACTGTGTGATGATGATGTTGGGACAATGAAGGTGAGCTCTGTCAGAGCATCAGTGAACTTCAGGACAAATTTATCACCATTAAACACACCTCCTCCACTGTCACCCAGCACAACAGAGAATTCTGAGAGACAGAAGAAACCACTTAGCTTCTGGAAGAAGAGTGTGACCTCTGACACCTAGTAGGATGCCATTACTTTTTATTGAAATTAATGAAGAACCAAATACAGGTAATCATAACGGATATTAAAAATGCATACAGCAAGACCAGCATGTTTAATATACGACTCTTTAAACTGGTAAATAAACCACAGAGTTTATCTACCTGAAACCTCCTACCAGTCACTCAGAAGGGAAGAGGCCTCAACAAGGAAGTGATACATCTGCTGGTAGTCAACCAAGACCAACTCTCTTATAAAATGCTAGGGTTCGGGTTGGAATAACCCAAGGTTAAACTAAACAAATTTTAAGATAATGTAAGAAAACTATGAAAACTATGCCTGCATCAAACTAACTCAAGTTTATGCTAATTCAAGATTTAAATTAATCCTGGGCAGAACTAACCCTCGTTAAAGTAGCTCACTTTTAAAGTAGCCCATGGTTAAACTAAAAGTAGATTTAACTAACCAAATTTTATACGTGATAATATTGTCATTGTCATATTGTCATTTTTACGAAGCAGATAATAGTACATATGTTTGCATTTTCTGAATATGTACCGTATTTTCCGGACTATAAGTCGCAGTTTTTTTCATAGTTTGGCCGGGGGTGCGACTTATACTCTGGAGCGACTTATGTGTGAAATTATTAACACATTACTATATCATTTTACATGTTATTTTCACACTAAACCGCAAGAGGGCACTCTAGGCCTGTGTTGATCATTTCAACATTGGCGGTAACTTATAAAAACAACTGAGAAGGGCTTAACAAAAATGGCACGGAAAAGAAAATCATAGTAGTAAAATATGCAGCCGAAAACGGTAATCAAGCAGCAGAAAGAAAGTTTGGAGTTAGCGAGAAACTTGTAAGGGACTGGCGAAAAGTGGAGGTTACTCGTACTGAAATGAAGAAAACAAAAAAAGCCAATCGCGGGCTAAAAGCTAGGTGGCCACAGCTAGAGGACCGCGTTCGCACATGGGTGCTTCATGCAATGCAATCGCCTCTCTATCAGAGCAAGGACAACAATGTCCCAAAAACTGCCAGCAGACTTCCAAGTCAAGGTCGACAGTTTCCTTGAGTTCATTGAGAAGCATGTAAGTGAGCACAACGTGACACCGGATCATATTATTAACATGGACGAGGTCCCCCTCACGTTTGACATTCCCATGGGCCCAAGTGTTGCAGAGAAAGGGCAAAAGAGTGTGAATATAGTAACAACTGGTCATGAGAAATCATACTTCACAGTGGTGCTGGCATGTTGTGGAGATGGATCGAAACTGCCACCAATGGTCATTTTCAAACGAAAAACTATGCCAAAAATCCAATCCCCCTCAGTTGCAGTCGCCGTGAATGAGAAAGGGTGGATGGATCAAGAAATGATGAACTTATGGTTTACAAAGTGCTACACTAAGCGTCCGGATGGCTTCTTTAGAGCACGCAAAGCTCTGCTTGTGATGGATAGCATGCGAGCGCACATCACGCCACAGTTCAAAAATAAATTAAACATTTTCAACTCCATACCTGCCATCATCCCTGGAGGCTTAACCAAAATACTCCAGCCACTTGATATCTCCATGAATAGGAGCTGTAAGGCAGTCTTGAGTAACCTGTGGGAGCAGTGGATGATGGATGGAGAGCACAGCTTCATGGCAACCGGGAGACTGCGCCGTGCAACTTTCCTGGAAGTCATTGGATGGATCGACAAAGCATGGGCTTCAGTGACAACCGAAACCATTCTGTCAGGATTCAGAAAGGCTGGAATAATTGGAACTGCACTGACGATGAGTCTGACGTAAGCGACGTAGAAGAGGAAGCACCGCATCTTCTACCTCCTGAGTTAGCGGAGTTGTTTAAAAGTAACACCGAGGATGACGATATCATTGGATTTAGTGATTTGGAGTGACACGGATGGTTTGGTAAACGTGTTA
>JAFBJQ010001154.1:0-111362 GCA_016785345.1 Trinectes maculatus
ATTTAATAATAGAAAATTTTGGCTCATCCAGGTTTTAATGTCTTTGAGATATGCTTGGAGTCTAAGTGGTTGATTAGTTTCATGTGGTTTCATTGAAATATACAACTGAGTGTCATCTGCATAAAAATGGAAATTTAAAGAGTGTTTTTTAATAATGTTTCCTAATGGCAGCATGTATAACATAAATAACAATGGGCCAAGCACAGAGCCTTGAGGAACTCCATAGCTGACCCATGTGTATTGTGACAACTTATCATTAATTTGTACAAATTAGGAGTTAAACCAATTTAGGCCAATTCCTGTGATGCCAATTAAGTGTTCGAGGGCGATAGCCTTCTCGAGGATTTTTGAGAGAAATGGAAGGTTGGCTATTGGTCTGTATAGTATAGTATAGTATAGTATAGTATAGTATAGTATAGTATAGTATAGTATAGTATAGTATAGTATGTCGCCTCAAAACATTTCACAGAAATTTCATCTTTGTCAAAAATATACAAACTCATGAAAAAATGTCTTTGTTCAGTATGTTGTCTTGAAATTTCACAAAAATTAAAATTGTAAACAAAAATTTAAAACACGTTTTGAAATTGCAAAGCATCATTGTATAGAATGTTCTTCATAATTTCCACATAAAAGTCAAAGATTTCCTATTTTCTCAAAAATGTCACAAAAACGTTATATTTTCTCAAAATGTCAAAACCTTTATGAAATTGTCCAGATTTTACCTTTTGTAAGTCCTAAACGTCCCTTGGAGGACAGTGACGATGCAGACACACTGTTGCAGGACACAGAGTCTATCGGTCTTCTCACTGGGTCGAGGACTTCAAGAGCAAATCCTACAACAACATGAATCATTTAAGCAAATGAGTTCCTGTTTACATCAGAACACATCAAAAATCCGACAAAAACAGCATTGTACAGTATCTCATCAAAAACTTAACACAAGCGTCATTGTGTAGAACCTCATCATAATCAGCACATAGAAGTCAAAGCGTAGTAAAATGTCAACAACATGAACAAGTTGAACCAGTGCAGTGAAGCTCAGGCTCGTTCACAGCAGCTGTGTTGAAGTCAGCCACACTTCCTGCTCCGGAGGAGAAACAGGAAGGGGAGGGGCAGAGAGAAAACAACAATGTCAGAAAAGTCACAAGCATCGAAAATGTCAACAAAAATATCATGATTGACCTCTGCACAGTCACTGACAGATAAACAGCTGTTTTATACACAGGAAGTGATTTATTTCTCATTTTATTTCACATGGCATAAAATACTTAAAAATCTTTTTCATGGTTGTTATTTTATCAACAACAATAAAAAGATCTGAAGGTGAAGTAAATGTTATCCTATAAGATGCAGTTGTCAACATGTTGGATGTGTTTGTTGTTAAGCAGATTAAATCCACCTGAGCCACCTGAGCCGTCAGATATCTACACACTGACACAAACACACAACTGGGTTTTGGGAAAATGTAGAAACTGAAAAACAGTTTGTCGAGCCACTTAATGAATCACTTTGTCAGAGGTGAAAATTAAAAGCTAAAACAAAACACAATGTCCACAGTGTCATGAGATAATCACACAGGAGTCCCTCTGCTGGTGAGAGATAACAGAATCAGTCATTGCAAAGTTCAACCACAAAACATCTCCAGCGACTCCATCGTCTAAATGAGAACGGTGTGGCAAAACCAAAACTCTCACCTAATTTCTTCTACCCTCTTTAAGAATATTTTTTTAAAATACTAAAAAAAAAGTAACTACAACTCTGAAGCTCCAGTCTATTGGTTTTCTCACGAGGAGGTCGAGGACTTCAGGAGCAAAGCCTACAACAACGTGAACAAAGTTCCTGTTTATGTCACAAAACGAGATCGGAAAACTTCTGGAACCTTAGAAATTCAGATTTTCATTGGATGTAAAATACTGGATTCCGTCATGTGAAGGTTCATGAGGTGAGACCTGACAGAAGAGTGTGAGACATGAGGTGGTGTCTGGACAGATGGAGGTGTTTAATCAGCAGCTGGTTTGCCCTCGTCAACCTATGGACACAGTGACAGTTGGGTTTGTTTCTCTCTGGACTGGAATGATGCACAGAGAACATTTGTCATTTCAGCCCATTGAACAAAACAGTGTGTGTGAGTGGGAAAGAAGGCGGCGAGCTGGAGGTCATGGTTGGCTGTGATCCAGATCAGTCTGGAGTTCTCCCTCGCTCTGGTTTCTTCTCTGGCTTCACTCTGTTTTGTGGGATCTGGGTTTCAGTTTGTTGTTTGGGCAAAGACAGGACGTGACGGTCTTCCTGTTCTTTGTCGTCCATATCTGACGAGAAGGTCGTCTCCGTTAAAGACTCAGGTGATGTGGGGGAGTCGGCTGCAGCTTCTGGAACAGCTTCTGGAACAGAGGAGGGAACGCGTTAGGTTTCTGATGGAACTAAGAACAGGAGACAGGAGGACGTGGGTCAAGCTGAACACAGAAGCCAGAAACACAGAACACAGAAGTGGCTTCACCTGTCCAACAACCTCCAGGTGAAGAAGGAAAGAATCCTAATAATAATGGACATGAAGCTGTATTGTTTGTCTTCTTCTGTTTCATGACAAAAGTCATGGTTCTCCCTGCGTTAACAGTTTCCCACTGACGTCAGGGAGTTCCCACTTCCTCTGTGCAACATACGCCATATTTACCGCTTACGTGGCCTTCGCTACTTTCGTGCGCTTCATCCTTTTCCTCCTCATGAGGGTCACCTGAGGCCTCTTCAACCCTGCGATCAGCAGCAGCAACCTGGGCCGCGACTTGGTGAGCCAGCTTCTCAGTAGCGTCCCCTTGGGAAACCTGCAGGAAGCACAGCTCAGTTACTGTGGTGTCTTTTGTTTTTGAATCTCGTCTGGTTCTTATTGATGTATTGACACAATCTTTACTGTGATGAACAGATGTTTGTGATCTGCAGCTGATTAAATATTCAGTACCATGATGTTCTCCGAGGAGCCGTCAGTCAAAGTAAAGATCTGACGCTGCTGAACTCTAAACAGCTGCTGAAACAGAATCACGTCTTCTCTCCAGTGAGATTCTTATTCACATGGACAGAAAACATCTGTTAATTCAACATCTGTCTCTGACCCTAAACAACTGGCAGCATGAGACCAGTTCCCGTTGACGTATGATGTCATAACACATGACCCTCTGACATCAGCATGAAGCCTCAGCTGAGATCAAACAACCACGTCCTCCATCTCAAACGTCTCTACAGCGATGCTGACTGCAGACACAGTGGAAATCTCCTTTGATTATTTGTTCATGAAAAGATGAATCATCTGCTCTGAGAATGGGACAAATGCTTGATCACATGATCACAGTCATTACGCGTCGTAAACATCGGTTTAATCAGCTGTAAGACGCCGCAGCTCCTCCAATCACATGTCACTTCCTGTCATTAGACACAAACTCAATCAGCTGTTTCAGCAGGAGAAGCTGGAGACAGAAATAAATAAACGATAATGAGAAACAATGAGTCGATCATCAAGGGTTCATTCTACATGATTGATTATTCTCTCTTTGTGTAGCTTTTCCACCAGCGTGTAGATACTCGGACTCTGACTCGGACTCGGACTCGGACTTTGACTGTGACTCGGACTCTGACTGTGACTCTGACTGTGACTCTGACTGTGACTCGGACTGTGACTCGGACTCGGACTCGGACTCGGACTCGAACTGTGACTGTGACTCGGACTCTGACTCTGACTCGGACTGTGACTCGGACTGTGACTGTGACTCTGACTCGGACTCTGACTCGGACTCTGGCCCTCACTTCCTGTCGCATCACTCTTAATCCACCATCTGATGCTTTGTGTTCAAAGAAGAGACAGACCAATCACATCCTGTCCCTCACTGCCGCCGCCCCCACCTCCCCTGGCCTCTCTGAGCCCGGGACACTGCTCCTCACTGGAGAAGATCCTCCAGATGCTGCTTCAGGTTCTCACAGGCCTGAAGCCAGGGAAACGCAGTGTGAGCTGAGACCCGCTGAGCCGCGGCAAACGGTGAAAACCCCGATTGTTTGGACTGATTGTGCTGTTCAAGCAAACTGAGAGCAGCCGGAGAGAAATCTAGCAACGTTAGGGCCTTGCTGAAGCCATTGTTGTCGCCTGCAGGGCTCCAAGTGAAACGTAAAGAGGAGAACGTTGTTTATGGAGCTGCACACCCCCCCCTCCCTTCACCCCCCCCGGCCTCATCCTTTCAGTTTCCTCCTGCAATCATCTAAGGTTTGATTTCTTCTCCTCCTCAGGTCCTTCAGGAGGTTTCAAATCAGCTGATCTTCCAATCCTCTTCAACTTGGACTCAGGTTTGGGCCCAAACATGGAGTCTCAGGTCTCTGGCCGACCTTGTCTTGACCTTTTCCTCTTCTCTTGTTCTATCTTACTGTTTCTGGATTTCTATCACTCAGACAAATCTTCATCCAAATTTTCCTCGTCCCACCCTGACTACCATCTCCTCCTCCACATCCCTGCTGCCTCCGTCGCTGACTGAGCACCAGCGTCTTCAGAGTCAGATGAACCAGGCAACACTGACGTTCTCCTCGTCCCTCTATCAGACCGACAAACCAACAAGCTGGCAGCTCATCAGCAGCAGCAACGTCACAAACTCTCCCGTTCATCTGCTCCAACACGACCAGCACGTTCTTCAGAGAACAGAGATCCTCCTAAGTTGTTTCTCAGTGCGGCGCCAACAAACCAGAACACTTAACGCCTTAAGTTCATCAGGAGGCCACGTTCTCACCGTGAGGCTCTGAAAACATATCGAGGGTAAACCAGGGTTTTAACAGGGGAACATGGAGTCTGTGTTGATGTTCTCCACGGCCCAGCTCTCCACCACCTCAGCACACAACTACTCAGTGTTCTACCTCCTCTCCCTACCTCTGCACAAGGAGACAACAGCACACAGCTCTTACCAATTCACCCCGCACATCTGTTATCTTCTGCCCCCGGCGTCCTCGCTCAGGCACATATATCATCCCCACTGCAGCTTTTCCCACTCACACCAGAAGGTTCATCCAGGGCGCAACAACACATCAGCTGAATAATAGGAGGCCATGAGGTGGAGGGGGCAGGGGGAGGGGTCTTTTAAAAGGAGGGTCCACTCAGCACTTCTGCCTGCAAACACCAACGGGTGATCCCAGGCCACGCAACCAATCGGGAAACAGACTACACCTGTTGCCATGACGCCTGGCAGTGGACAGGGGGCAGGGTGGGGTGGGGTGGGGGTTTGAGGTCACTGAGGCTGCACATAAACACTAAACCTGGTCCGGTCTGAGTCCCAGTCCAACCTGAAACACAGAAAACAACACAGCTCCAGGAAGTGAGTGAGTGAGCTCTGCTCTTACAGCCAATAAGAACAAGGCATCGTTCAGATTTACAATTAACATGGACAATAAAATAAAATGGTTTTACGAAGTTATATGAGTGAAGCTAAAGCAACAACTTCAGCTTCTTGTTTTTTTACATCTCAGCAGTCTGATGAACTTCATCACAGTTCACCAATTAGTCACTGACCGAAACCCACAGAGACCTGCATTGTCCTCTGTCCCCCTGTAGAGGGTGCTGTGGCATTAGGATAACACAGGGCTGCAGAGGAGGGGGAGCTGCAGAGGCATGTTCAGTTTCAGACTGGGGGGTGGGGGGGGTGGGGGCTGGCACTGCAATGCAGATCATCAAATGGAGGGGGAGGGGGTTGGGGGAGGAGAGGAGGGAGGGGCTGCAGTGAACACAGCTCTCTTTTTTTCTTTTCTATGGGGAAATTCTGGGATTCCCTGAAAAAAAACATGGAGGACAGACAGACAGAGAGAGACAGGCAGAGCGAGAGAGACAGACAGCGAGAGCGAGACAGAGAGACAGAGAGACAGGCAGAGAGAGACAGGCAGAGAGAGACAGAGAGACAGGCAGAGCGAGAGAGACAGAGAGACAGGCAGAGCGAGAGAGGCAGAGAGAGACAGACAGAGAGAGACAGAGAGAGAGACAGGCAGAGCAAGAGAGACAGAGAGAGACAGGCAGAGCGAGAGAGACAGAGAGAGACAGAGAGAGACAGGCAGAGCAAGAGAGACAGAGAGAGACAGACAGGCAGAACGAGAGAGAGAGACAGACAGAGAGAGAGAGACAGACAGGCAGAGCGAGAGAGACAGAGAGAGACAGACAGAGAGAGCGAGACAGAGAGAGACAGAGAGACAGGCAGAGCGAGAGAGACAGAGAGACAGGCAGAGCGAGAGAGACAGAGAGAGACAGGCAGAGCGAGAGAGACAGAGAGACAGACAGGCAGAGCGAGAGAGACAGAGAGACAGGCAGTCATTAATGGAACAAAAACACAGATGGTGTGAGGAGAGATAATCAGCTGGATCGCCACGACAACGTGTCCTGATGAGAATGAGACAACATAGAGACATATTCCATCTTAAACACTGAAACAGTCTGACTGTTCAAATGGAGGTAACCGTGGCAACGCAGAGGTTTAATTAGCATTATGGTTTTAAAATATGTCAGTTTGAAGATCGTTAATCTAAGAATTTGTTCATGTTCAATTAAAATCCGTTAAAGGAAAGAAGTAAACAAAACTAAAAACACAGATTTAAAAAGTATAAAAAATTTATTGTTGGCAACTGATGTGATTTCTTTGAAAGAAATAAATATTCTTTGTGCTGATACAGTTTTCATTCCTGACAGGAAGTGATGCAGGCGATCAGATGTCTGTGTTACTATTACTGTTCCTGTGAGAAGCACACGTGTCACATGTGACACTGACAACACAGCGGTGCAGTTCATGCACAGACGGCGGTCGTTACGTACATGTGACCGACAGCAGAGGGAGGGGCGACGTCTACACACAACTGATATTTACTTTTATCCTGTCCTTAACAAACAGACACAGCATCATGCAGGAGCAACAGACAAAGTGCATCAGTGTCGATACCGGCGGTGCTCATGGGACAATGTGAGATACACAAAGTACCACAAACAGCAGCCGCTCGTACAGTACACACAGCATACCTGGCAATAATTGCATATAAGGATGATATATCACATCTACACAGGATACAGGCGACACCAGAGTCAAGACAACGTTTATGTTTCCTCTGATCAGAGGAACAAAGCTTCAGCGTGTCACCAGGACCTGCACATTTGACATTTGACCTTTGACTTGAATGAATTTGACTCTTACTTCAAATTAAAGGTGCACTATGTCCAATTTGATTTTCAGATAATGTAGCGTTCTACCTTTTCAGAGAGCTGAACACTTCTTCTCTTTAAGCCTCAAACGTATGTGAGATAGTTTCTGGAAGATAAACTAAAATCATTTGGGTCATTTCAACTCGGTCCTCTCACCAGTTTGTTCCACACTGAAGTTACACATGATGATGTACTCATACTCAGCATTACTGTATATTATACACAGAAATATAACATACAGCATGTCTGTATATTATACACAGAAACATAACATACAGCATTACTGTATATTATACATACAAATATAGCATACAGCATATCTGTATGTTATATACAGAAATGCTGCTGAGCCAGTTAGTTTGTCAAAAACGCAACACACACACACACACTCGCACACACAAACACACACACACAGCTCTAGTGTGAATGAACATGCAGGTTTTCAGTCTGACAGGAAACATCTCACTGAACAAAACATTGAGCATCAGCTCCACAACCTTCACTGACTGATTTTCCATATTCACTGATCCTCCAACAATCAATCACATAGAGATCACACTACTTTACATCCACCTTCTGAATCCTGACTCTCTCTGCAACACTTTACACACACACACACACACACACACACACAGTGTCATTCTCTTAATGTGCTGCAGTTCTCATACAGAACTCGAAAAACCATGGTCAACGTTGTGTTGTGTTTTTTTTTGTTTCAGTTGTTGCAGGAATCAAATTTATGTCTCAACCTTAATTAGTCGAGCAGCTTCCAACTCGCACAACATGAACATCTATCTTGACCTTGATACAAAAACATTGTGGTAAAGGCTTCAGTCTGTGTCCTGCTGTTTACAGCTGTTTAAAAGAAGGAAAACCCAACACACATCAACCAACAACCGACTACATGAAACTGGATCCCAGACCCCAAACCACAAGTCCTGTTTCACACAGCAACATTAAAGCCATCTGTTATTATTGCCATTATCACGCGAGGATCCGTGGGCTGCAAACGCTCCTGAAGACAAAAGGTGCCACAGTGAAACTTCAGACTTTAAGATCAGGCTTTTCCTCATTTTGACGACGTTTGCGTCAGTAACGTATTGAACAACACGGTGATGTTACGACAAAGTGCTTCTTCTATGTGCGTCACTGTCACTGACAACCATCAGCACAACCAACTTTTTTCTGACATGGTTCAAGCGTGATTCCTGATGTCCAGCTTAGGAGAAATTGTCCTTGTCCGAGTCAGGGGAGGACGGCCGTGAGGTCTCAAGGAAGCAGCCGGAGGACTTTCTGGCTTTGAGAAGTCGGAGCATCTCAGCTACCTGACCCTCCAGTGCTGCCATACGACTGTCCAGAGATCTGATGTCTCCTCTTAACTCCTGTTTAAGCTCCAGAAAGGAGGCCTGCAGGCTCTGCTCTGGTATGGGACAGAAGACTGACTTCTCCTCGGACTGAACAGGACTCCTGTCCTGTGGCGTTCTGGCATCACAGACGTTGTCCAAACGGAGGTCGCTCTTAGTGATGCCGCTGTCGCAGGAATCGGTTTTCTTGAGGGACATCTCGTCATGAGACTTAGTTCGATCAGGTAGGGTCTCCATAGACTCAGCCTTGGAGACACTGCTCCAAGATTCAGCCTTCACCACTGATTCCTTAAACCGTCCCCAACCTTTAGCTTTAGGTGGCTCTGCGGATTTGCAGCCAGTCAGGTTCTCATTCTGGGCAGCAGGAGTGTGGAGAATGACTCGGCTGAAGGTCCTGGATTGGGAGGATGGGATGGATGTCGAGGAAGTGTCGGGTGTGGTGGGGCTCTCCGTCACCATGACAATACTGGTGGAGGCCAGGACTTCTGGACCTCGAGACTGCTCTATGTGAACAACTCCTTTTTCCATGTCACTGGTCCCCTGGCGGCTCTGCTCAGCAGCAAGCCGGGCCTCTCTCTGCTGACGGAAACGCTGGAAGAGTCGTCGGACTGGGTGGTCCGGAGGGAGGTTCAGAGGAGCTTCGTTCTTCCTCTTTAACATCTCTTCCTCCTCACGTTTCACATCGCTGATCTTCCTGAAGACAATCTGTTAAAACACAGCAAAGCAGAAACACAGTACATGAATTTTTAGAAAGATTCTGAAGAAAAGAAATCGGTGCTGCAAGTTGGACCTCTGTGTTGTGACTTCACTTCCAAGCAGAAGCCTGCACAACCTCTACTCTACTTCTACCTCCACCTGAAAAGGTGATTCTTCTAGACAAACACATGTTTCTGGTTACCAACAAGGAACCCCCCCCTCCCAAAGCACAAAACAGGTGACTCCCCCCACACCTGACCTGGATCTCAGACGGCGGTAAAGTCAAAGTATTCCTCAGTATTTTGCACTTTAACTGTGTCGTTACCAACACTCGTGTGAATGGGATGATTCTGTGGACTCCAGATCGATTTTAGTGAAACTGGTTGATCAACTGAAGAAGTTAATTAATGATCTATCACCATCAGTGGATCTATTTCCCATTACAGAGACAAGACAAACAGCCACTGTCCCGCTGACGGTCGAGCTAGCATTAGCCTGTTTGCCTGTCTGAGTCTTGAGTCAGCTAGCGGTTAATGACGGCTCGGGGGAAGCGGCAGGTGATGCATACTTCCTGTGTGATCAGAATAGGAGAAGATCCCACAGCTTCAGGGCGTCAGTGGAAGCTGTGTGTTGGACCGTGTCGCGTCTGAAAGCATCTACAGCTGCTGCTGTGGCAGCTTCATCCATTATTCAGGCAAGATCCTGCTGCACAGAGAGAAACCACTCAGTGTCTCAACCCTGTCCTCTGAAGCTTCGATTCAAACGTCAGCGTGGAAAACCCACGATGCAGCTCACGCCAAGACACAGGAAAACAGTGGAACAGACCTTTAATCTGCTGCAGAGGAGCCAGCTGTGTTCACGTCTTTACTCTTCTGCTTCTGAAGGTCACGTGCCAACCGACCTCGACTCAAGTCAATGACTTGACTGACACAAACATTTTCCAGGGAACGTTTGACCTCTGCGCCGGAGCAGAGGTCAAACGTTCCGCACTAACAGCAGGACGTCCCCCTCAGCAGCGCGCTGAACTCTGAGTCAGCGGATGACCTGCTGAAACTGGATCGTGTGGAGCGAGGTGATGAGAGCAGAGGAGCAGAGAACGTGAGAGGACTGCTGACATACACGAACCGACTGTCTGCAGCAACACAACACAACACAACACAACACAACACAACACAACACAGCACAACACAACACAACACAACCTGTAAACCAGCTGCCAACACAATGCGACACCATCATCACAGTGCTGAAGTCAGAGCAGAGAAAAAACACACACAGCACCACCTCATCAGGTAAACAAACATCTGCCTCCACTCTGATCCCATGAACCGACACCTACTCACTTTTCAGCAGTGAGATGTTTGAACCTGGTTTCACAGCGTGAGGAGAAGTGGGAGTAGCTCATTGTTTATCATCCACTGACTCTGTGGTCATTGAGAAGAGAGAAGGTGTAATGTTGTAGTTTTGTGGGTTGAGTTTGTTTCTGCAGCAGCAGCTGAGTGTGTGGAAACAGCAGCTCTTCTCTCCTCAGCACCATCATTATCATCATTATTGCACAGCCAAGCAGAACAGGACACGGTGGCTTTCACATCAATCTACAGCAGAGCCGGGGGGAGGGGGGTCGGGGGGGGGGGGCTGAGGGAGAGCAGCCTGAGTCAGCGGATGACCTGCTGAAACTGGATCGTGTGGAGCGAGGTGATGACAGCAGAGGAGCAAAGAACGTGAGAGGACTGCTGACATACACGAACCGACTGTCTGCAGCAACACAACACAACACAACACAACACAACACAACACAACACAACACAACACAACACAACACAACACAACACAACACAACACAACACAACACAACACGTACACCAGCTGCCAACACAACGCGACACCATCATCACAGTGCTGAAGTCAGAGGAGAGCAGAGACAAAACACACACAGCACCACCTCATCAGGTAAACAAACATCTGCCTCCACTCTGATCCCCTGAACCAACACCTACTCACTTTTCAGCAGTGAGATGTTTGAACCTGGTTTCACAGCGTGAGGAGAAGTGGGAGTAGTGAAGTTGTAGTTTTGTGGGTTGAGTTTGTTTCTGCAGCAGCAGCTGAGTGTGTGGAAACAGCAGCTCTCCTCTCCTCAGCACCATCATTATCATCATTATTGCACAGCCAAGCAGAACAGGACACGGTGGCTTTCACATCAATCTACAGCAGAGCCGGGGGGAGGGGGGTCGGGGGGGGGGGGCTGAGGGGGGGGGGGGGGGGGGGGGGGGGGCTGAGTGAGAGCAGCCAGTGGCTAACGTCAGTGTTGGATAAGTTCAGCCTGTTTTCGAATGTGACTTCAGATCTTACAGGGCCACAGCAGGTTCCTGAAGGTGACCTGGAACCTCTGGAAGGTCAAAGATCAACATCCTTCTTCACTTTGAATCATTTAGAACAGAGGTCTTCAACAGGGAGTCCGCGACCCCTAGGGGGTCCGCAGAGGTACTGCAGGGGGGTCGCGAACATTTTGCACTATAGGACCAGTTTAATATAAAACACGATTTTATACATGAGTAGGGGGTCCCTGCTCCATCTCTCCGTCAGTTTGGGGGTCCTTGGCCTGGAAAACGTTGAAGACCCCTGATTTAGAAACTTCTCACTGACCACAACAGTTTCTTCAACCACAGAAAGAACCTTCTCATCCTAAAGAGCCATCTAAACTTCCACACAGAATAGAATAGAATAGAATAGAATAGAATCCGTTTATTGTCACTATACAATATAAACATCTCAACAGACCTCTGTAACCTAAAGGGCTACTAGTACCATTAGTCGAGTCAGGGGTTGGGGGTCGGGGGTCAGGGGTCAGGGTCGGTGTACTCTGGATGTGACTTACAGTAATGGATCACTGGTGAAATCTGTAAATCCCTTCATTGATTGCTGTGGTTTTCAATCGATAGATGTTCTTATTAAATTGACCCTTTGGGGTTAACGGCTGCAGCTGATGACCACGGCGAGATGAAGCTGCTTCCTGTTCTCTGACCGAATCGTCTGTGAGCTTCACCCACACCACTCACACACTCATCTCACTGTACACATACTGTATTTATCACACGCCATGCATCAGCTGTTCTAAACCCCTTCACCCCACAGCACCTGTCAAAGGTGCGTTTGTTTTATGCACCAGCAGAGATTGATTGATTTATCATTGTCATTTCAGTTGAGTATGAAACCTGGTTAAACTTAACACACATTAGACTAAAGCCTAATGTGTGTTAGGCTTTAGTCTAACATTAGACACACACACACTCACACACACACTCTCACACACACACACACACACACACACACACACAATGTAACATCACCTTTCGCTGACGCACTGTTTCTCTCCTTATTATTTATTTATTTTTGTAGAACTACTACGAGTTGATTTGAACTTGAGTGACACTGTGATTCATATAACGTGACCCCTCCAGTGACCCTGTGTGAGGAGGACAGGCACACACTCACCCTCTTCCTCAGGTTGTAGGTGAGGAGCAGGTTTCTGGCAAAGTGGTTTGCGAAGTTGGAGTAAAACTCCAGAACTTTCTGCAGCGCGTCCCGTTTGATGATGTGAAGGTCACAGTAGGTCAGCGCACGGACGTTGGCGCAGGACTGAGCCAGGGTCATCTCCTTCCAGAAGACGTCACCAAAGACGTCACCTTTACCTGCAGACAGACAGACAGTCAGACAGACAGTCAGACAGACAGTTTCAAATGGTGGATCATTTCTTACATTTTGTGCAAAAATTGATCTGATTTGTCAGGTCACAATGATCGCTGACCTTTGACTCTATCGTTAGGTCCTGGTTTGTGATTGAGCCAGATGGAGTGAAGTCAGTCACTCCCATCATCAACTTTGATTTGTTTATATTCACAAATTGCAATTTGCCTCATGGGGCTTTAAGTGGTTGCTGATGTTCACTGTGGGACAGTTAGACGGAGCTTCTGAGACTCTGAGTTCCTCTGGAGGTCACGGGGTCGACTCCTTCGAGAAGACATAACGTATGAAAAATGTATTCATAAGATGAATAAACGACGTCTCCTAAAACGTGGCTGCGTTGAGATTTCTGTCTCTCTGCTTCACCCTGTGTCTAATGGAGGTTCTGCAGAGTCATTTCACAGCAGATCACACATGAACATCAGACAGAGTCTGAGGGAGATGGTGGACTCTGAGAGTCTGAGTCCCTGCCTGCAGCTGATGATCATGTGAGGTTCATCACCCGCGTCTCGGCTTCTTCCATTAAACATCGTCTGTCCTCACCAGAGGGGACAGACTGGCGATAACGACGCCGCTGAGTCGGGATGATGAACGGCGTCATTAATGTGGCAACAAAGTGTTGCAGTGAAAACAGACATTTCTCAGAGTGAGGGATGTTTCTGCTCCAGCAGCTGCTCCGTCAGAACATCTGTCTGACTGTCGAAAGAGGAAGTGACTTTAAACAGTTTGTAATGGGCTGTGAAACAATGGCGGTGGCGGCGGCGGCAGAGCAGCGCGCTGTGACTTATCGTCTGTATCATTTATTCAGTGTAGCTGGTGTAACGTTCCCTGATATTGTTGTTGTTGTTTTATCCTCTGTGGAACATGAACATCTGAACCAACATCTCACACACCCACACACGTGCACAATGAATGACATCATCACGCCATCCATCAGCCTGAACACCAGCCATGCGTGAAAATGCTGTTTAGCTAACGACGACCCCGGAGCATTATTCCTTTGCAGAGATGGGAACCAGCGCGCTCATTTCATCTTCTGAAGGTGACTCCTCCCACATAGTGACGCCGCGACAGCGACTTTCCTGCTGAGCCAAGAAGCTCAGAACTCTGACTCACTGACTTTGACTCGCTGGTTAACATGAGTTCATTATTTGATTAAACTGTTGTCATAAACACGATTAAATCAGAGAGTGAATGACAGATCTCACTCAAACAGATACTTTAGGCTCTTACCCAAAATGGCCACCACCTCATCGTCCTGGATGACCTCTAGTGACCCCGACACCACAAAGCACAGGCTGTCCACACTCTCTCCGGCGTGGTAGATGAGGTCCCCCGGCGCACTGTGGATGGTCTGGAACTCCATGGCGAGGGCCCGCAGGCAGCCGTCGCTGGCCAGTCGGAACGCCGGGTGTTCCTTAAACACCTTCCTGTTGAGGTGGACGCAGATGTCAGCTCGCATGTCCTTGGGACAAATCTGCAGCACCTGTAGACACAGTGAGGTCAAGGTGAGGTCACACGGAGACCAGGACCAGTTATGATTAGAATCCTGTACTTTTGGTCTGAGCCTGTTGTTGTTGACATCAGCTGATTTCTGATCCTGCTCCATAAAGAAATGGATTTTAACACTCGGATGTTTCAATGAGTCACATTATGGGACCAGCAGATTAAAAAAAATAACTTTGACTTCTCAGCAGTGTCTCATCTGAACCAAATCAAACTTCATCGTCACATAACTGCGTCTCCTGTGCCGGGACAGGCAGCAGGCCTGGGTTGTTACCTTGTCAGTGTCGATGCCTCTGGACATGGACCAGGTGGACACGATGTAGTCCATCACTCGCTCACTGAGGCCTTTGGGGACCTGGTAGAGCTTGAGGAAGTCTCTCACACTGTTGAGCATCTCGTGGTAGCGGTTGGTGTTGGCGTACATCTGCTGGAAGATGGTGGTGACGTTACCGAAGATGGTGGCGTACAGCAGGGCTGCAACAAAACATCAAGCTTCGTGTTACGTGATTATCACCAGTGAGAAGCAGCATGAAGAGCATCTCATGTGACGCTGCTGACGGCGCCGACGCTTCAGACCATCACATCCCTCTGAGGTGTCTGAGAGAAGAGGGTCTGGCTACACAACAAGTTATTGACGAAAAGCAACTTTTAATTTTAGTTTTGATACACACAGGCCCTGATCAGTCTCTGTCTCTTTGACAAATTAACTGTTGGTGTCACCTCGGAGTCACAACTCAGCTGATCAATACAGAGTGACTCAGCAGTATGGACCCAGGTCACTGGATCAATACCGACCCGTCCAGCTGCAGCAGCAGAAACCTGCCGTCAACCTGACGGCCAGTGTACAGTCGTTAGACAGAGCCAGACCTTATGGTCCAACCTCAGCACGGCAACAGCTGGTCCAGAACCAGAGAGCAGGTCCAGAGATCATGTGGGACAGAAGGTGAGGACACAGACTGAAGCTACTCACAAACAGATTGACCTTTTGACTCATCAAATCAGACTGAAAGTGGATCTTTTTTGACTGGAACGGACCTTTAGTGTCAACTATGAGGTCAAGAAGCCAACAACAATAACATGAGTCAGAGAAATAGTGAAGTAATACTCATGATAATGATAAGCAGCTAGCCCTAGTTAGCATGATAAGCAGCTAGCCCTGGCTGACTGTCGTAGTTAGCATGATAAGCAGCTAGCCATGGCTAACATTTGTAGTTAGCATGATAAGCAGCTAGCCATGGCTAACATTTGTAGTTAGCATGATAAGCAGCTAGCCCTGGCGGACTGTTGAAGTTAGCATGATAAGCAGCTAGCCCTGGCTGACTGTTGAAGTTAGCATGATAAGCAGCTAGCCCTGGCTAACATTTGTAGTTAGCATGATAAGCAGCTAGCCCCGGCAGGGTAGGGTAGGATAAATGTGCCGGTGTGATTGAGTTTGGTCCAGTTTGAAACTGGAGCAGTTATTTCCGTCCTTCCTCTCGAAGCCATCCTGATGTCAGAGTTAGCATGACTCAACGCTCACAGTCACTCTGCTAACGACCAGCCTCTCTTCCTGGACAGGGGATGCCGCTGGTTGTCATGGTGACCCCTCCCCGTCAGTCATCCGATGTGTGAGCCATTAGGTGAGTGACAGGTGGAGGTGGTATTGACGACCTCCTGCACAGCAGCTTCACAGAGTGTTTAGTACAGTTTGTGTACAGGAGCCCCACAGGGACAAACTCGTGGGGGGGAGGGGCTGAACGCTCACAAACAGGAAGAGAACTTTTACCTTCTGAACACTGTGACCTGCTTCTAAACAAGGTCAGTGATCCATCAGTTTTCTGATGGATCAGGTTTCTTTCAGTTGTTGCTCTTGTTGAGTTGTGTGTGTTGAGTTATGTGATGTGTGTTGTCTGCTGTGTGCTGTGTGATGTGTGTTGTGTGATGTGTGTTGAGTTGTGTGTTGTGTGTGAATGTGATCCAGATGAACAGACTGTAGATCCTGATGTGACACCAGACGACAGCAGCTTCCGATGAATGAGACATATTGTCAACATTAAAGCTCCTCATCCTTCAGCTCAATGAGGAAAAGCTTTTACCTGCACACGTCTGTCTGAACCTGTCTGTCTGAACCCGTCTGTCTGAACCCGTCTGTCTGAGCCTGTCTGTCTGAGCCTGTCTGTCTGAACCTGTCTGTCTGAGCCTGTCTGTCTGAACCCGTCTGTCTGAGCCCGTCTGTTTGAACCTGTCTGTCTGAGCCCGTCTGTCTGAACCCGTCTGTCTGAACCTGTCTGTCTGAGCCCATCTGTTTGAACCCGTCTGTCTGAAACAGGCTGTCTGAAACAGTCTGTCTGAACCCGTCTGTCTGAACCTGTCTGTCTGAACTCGACTGACTGAACCCGTCTGTCTGAACCCGTCTGTCTGAGCCCGTCTGTCTGAACCCGTCTGTCTGAACCTGTCTGTCTGAACTCGACTGACTGAACCCGTCTGTCTGAACACGTCTGTCTGAGCCCGACTGTCTGAAACAGTCTGTCTGAACCCTGGCGTGACTTTGTTGACATTTACATTTTCCATGAAAACAAAGGATGAGTGGTGAACAGTGGTGAACAGTGATGAACAGTGGTGAACAGTGATGAACAGTGGTGAACAGTGATGAACAGTGGTGAACAGTGGTGAACAGTGATGAGCAGTGATGAACAGTGGTGAACAGTGATGAACAGTGGTGAACAGTGGTGAACAGTGATGAACAGTGGTGACGTTGTGGTGAACAGTGATGAACAGTGATGAACAGTGGTGAACAGTGATGAACAGTGGTGAACAGTGATGACGTTGTGGTGAACAGTGATGAACAGTGATGAACAGTGATGAACAGTGGTGACGTTGTGGTGAACAGTGATGAACAGTGATGAACAGTGATGAACAGTGGTGAACAGTGGTGAACAGTGGTGAACAGTGGTGAACAGTGGTGACGTTGTGGTGAACAGTGATGAACAGTGATGAACAGTGATGAACAGTGGTGACGTTGTGGTGAACAGTGATGAACAGTGGTGAACAGTGATGAACAGTGGTGACGTTGTGGTGAACAGTGATGAACAGTGATGAACAGTGGTGAACAGTGGTGAACAGTGGTGAACAGTGGTGAACAGTGATGAACAGTGGTGACGTTGTGGTGAACAGTGATGAACAGTGATGAACAGTGATGAACAGTGGTGACGTTGTGGTGAACAGTGGTGAACAGTGATGAACAGTGATGAACAGTGATGAACAGTGGTGACGTTGTGGTGAACAGTGATGAACAGTGGTGAACAGTGGTGAACAGTGGTGAACAGTGATGAACAGTGGTGAACAGTGGTGAACAGTGATGAGCAGTGATGAGCAGTGGTGAACAGTGGTGAACAGTGGTGAACAGTGATGAACAGTGGTGAACAGTGATGAACAGTGGTGAACAGTGATGAGCAGTGGTGAACAGTGGTGAACAGTGATGAACAGTGATGACGTTGTGGTGAACAGTGGTGAACAGTGATGAACAGTGATGACGTTGTGGTGAACAGTGGTGACGTTGTGGTGATGGTGCAGCAGAGAACAGGTGGTGGTGCAGTGCAGTTGCTGTGTGGAACAGGAACATTTTACCCGTGGTGTTAAAATATTACTGCTCAGTGTCCTGCAGCTGTCAGGCTGAGTCCAGCCTGCAGAGACAGAGGACACAGGTCCAGCTGATCTGACAGGACACTTAATCATTTAGCACAGAGTCACAGCAGAACTCAGCGCGTCAGGCCTCATGATGTAAGTGTCTGTCTGTCAGCTCTGATCGAGACAGACAGGCTTTTCTATAACTACTAAATGCTGATCAGACCCTGTAGCAAAGACCAGGAGAGACAGACCAGGAGAGACAGACCAGGAGAGACAGATCAGGAGAGACAGATCAGGAGAGACAGACCAGGAGAGACAGACCAGGAGAGACAGGTCAGGAGAGACAGACCAGGAGAGACAGACCAGGAGAGACAGGTCAGGAGAGACAGACCAGGAGAGACATCTATCAGACGTTCTGTTGTGTTTCAGTGAAGTGATCCACGCCAGCGAGTGGCAGGAGGTGAGGTCCGTTTACTGAACGACTGTTATCTGAAAACAAAATGAGATCGATCGCAGTGAAAAGAAGAGAGCGACTTACACCCGATCATCATCATGGCCACGGCGAAGATCTTCTCTCCGTCTGTGTTTGGTGCGATGTTCCCAAAGCCGATGCTGGTCAGACTGGTCATGGTGAAGTACAAGGAAGTGATGTAGACTGAATCTTTGCTGGGCCCGCCCTCCCAGCGGCCCGACCCTGAGGCGTTGAATCTGTATGGCGTCCCCACCGTCTCTCCCAGCAGGAACAGCCAGCTGTCCATCCTCACGGCGTTGGCGTCCTCATCGATCACTTCATAGTCTCCGATGCTGTACCAGATGCAGGCCAGCCAATGGGCCGCCAGACCAAACACACACACCAGCAGAACCAGCACAGCAGCACCGTACTCGATGTAGTGATCCAGCTTCCTGGCCACGCGACCCAAACGCAGCAGGCGGACGACCTTCAGAGAGCTGAAGAGACTGCTGATGCCCTGGAGACGCAGAGGAGGAGGAGAAATACATGATGAGATACATGATCACGTTGTTTTTTATTATTTCGTCTCCACTGTGGAAAGAAGTGGAAACTGTTATTGATGCTTTTGTTTTGTTGTTTTCTGTTGTTCAGTGAGTGAAAATGTTATTAAATATATTGATCATACAAACGATCAATTTATTCTAATCTCTGTACTCTGACTGAACATAAAACCACAACTTGACTATGTAATAATCCTATGTAAAAATTACTATGTAATAATCCTGACTGGTTGTTGACTGAGCTCAGAGCTGGTGGTTTTTCAGACTCTCTTCATGAGTGCTCTTAAAGTCAAACATGTATGAAACATGTATGAAACATGTATGAAACATGCAGCAGCTGGACTCATCTGTCTGGTTACTGCAGCCTCTCATCAGGCCTCTCAGCCTCTCAGCCTCAGCTCCTCTTATTGACAACACCATTTCCTCACAGGGGAAAAACACCCAGAATGCATCACTCCTCCATTAACAGAGCTCACATCTGAGAGACACCGGAGGCTGTGAGCGAGGGGAAACGAAAAGGTTGATTTCAAGCTGCGCAAACACACACACGCACACACACACACACACACACACACCCTTCACTCAACAACTTTGTTTTTCAATTCTGTACAGACGCCCACACTAGTTTTTTTGTTTTCCTTTGATCGCACAATAATTATCTAATGACCGTGACCATAACGAGGTTTGTTTTCCTATTGTAACAAAAATAATTATTCTGCTCTTGTGAAAAAAAACACGTCCTGATAAAAAGATGAGAGCCGCCTCTCTTATAATTATCATGTCGGGATAATTATTTGATAGGATCATTGTGGATCATTGTGGATCATTGTGGATGTGTGTGACTGTGATTTGTACTGTGAAACACTCGACTGTTTCATGATCACTGCGGTCTGTTTGTGTCAGTGTGCTATTTAGATGAACTGTCCCTTTAGTGTAACCCGCCTCAGACTGTCATCCAACTGTAAACAGATTAATGACAGACGCCTGAGCACTGAAAAACACTGCGACAAATAATGGAATTCAGATTCAACGTTTTTGTCAGGGTGAACATTATCTGTCTGACTGACTTCAAACATGTGCTGTGTCATTTTCATTTCTGACGCGTCAGCAGTTCTGCAGCTCTCAGTAATCACACGCTGCCAGCTCATACTCACACAGCACGATTCCTGCGATCACACTGCATTCATGACATGATGAACGCTCCACAGCACAACTCTCTAACATACATACATACACATGTTCCCCGCATGTCTCTGTCCTCAGTCTGTAGGTCTCTGACTCCAGAACTACAGGATCCACATCCAAGACTGCAACTCAACCATTACCATCATCATTATCATCAGAATGAATTTCACTACAGTCGGGATGAAAGAAATCAAAGAGCAGGAAGTGGAAAGTGAAAACCCACTGCAGCAAGATCATCGATCACAGTCACAGCAGTGTAGAAACCACTTCACTGAGCCAGAGCCAAAATCATTTCTGCAGCATGTTTGTCAAACAGTTCTGACTGATGCACTGCTGCTGCAGCAACTTTACATTCAACCCAAACACAACCACACAACCACACAACCACACAACCACACAACCAGGCCAGACGCTGCAGGAGCCAGCAAATGAGAATGACATTAATTATCTGAGGGAAACTGTGAAGCTCAGTCCTCATGCCGCCATGTTTCTTCACCATCATTTATGTCACGCTCTGACGCTTCCTCAAAAACCTCTGCATTAAAATAAACAGAAACATAAACATGCATCAGGATAAACAGTATCTTCCAGTGTCAACTGCCTTACAGCTGCCGACCCCTGACCCCTGACCTCATACTGCGGCTGCATTATCTCTCTGGTTCCTCACACTGCTTTTCTGTGGCAAACGTAACAAACTGACCTCGTCAACGTTCTCGAAGGCGTTGATTACATCGTACGGCAAGCAGGACAGCAGGTCGATGACGAACCAGGTCTTGACGTAGTTCATGCGGATGAGTTTCGGGTCGGAGATGACCTCTCCTGCCGGGCCGACGAAGGTGGTGTGGAAGTTGAGGACGATGTCAACAAGGAAGATCACGTCTACAATGCTGTCCACCACCAGCCAGGTGACATTGTTCTGCTTGGTCTTGAAGGAGACATTGTACGGCACCATGATGGCTGTGTAGAAGGTGAGGATGAGGATGACCCAGTCCCAGGTGGTCTTGAAGAGGCAGTAGTGTAAGATGATGTGCGGTGGTGTCTTTGGCGTTTCCTGTTTGTACTGAGGCAAAATGTCTGAACCTAGCTGAAGAACCTGAGGGCAAAATATGAAAAAGCATGGAGTGGCAGTTTGAGGTGCTGGTTGCATGTTCTGCATGAGAAGAGTAGCTTCACAGTCCTAATCCATAAATAAACACAAATTATCTGAATTATTCAACACATCTGTCCTGCCAACACAAAACAGGCAGTTTGTCAGTGTCCAAACATAAACCAATCGATGAGGGGCTCAAAGGAATGTCCCAAACACAATCACAGTAAAAAAAACAACACAAAAGGGGGAACGTCAGTGTCTTTGCTCACTCGGTTCTTGTAAGATATTTTAGAAAAAAGTCATTTTCAACAAACTAAAACAGAAAGTTTTTTTTGGCTTTTCAGGCTTTTTGAGTATCAAAAGCCTCACCCCACCATGGTACCCTGTTAATCAGCTAATTAATTGGTGCCAAGACTAATTATCTCTCAGCAGTTAATGGAAAGATTTGTCACAGCTAATTATTAGCAACATGAAGCCCACAGGCAGCGTCCTGATGTTTACATATAACTGACAAACTGTGCATTCATAGTTTCCTATGTGGACTACTCACAAAACAACAAGTCATTAGAATATATGGGTTTATTCTAAATGATTTAATTGGCCTGGAGTTTTTCTTCTTCGTCATGATTAAAAATTGGGTCATAACTACACAATGTGGAAAAAGTTTACATACAGATAACTTTTTCTTTTCTTTCTTTTTGTTGTTTTTTGTCTCTTTGTCGACCACAAAGTTGTTTGTTCTTCGTTTTCTGATCAGTTTCTACGTAAAACTCCAGCTAGAAAAAAAAAGAAATTTCAGTACAACTGAGTTCAATACAACGGTGGAGCTGATCTTTGAAATGGAGGAGAGACCTGACACCGCTATAGGAATAAGCCACTCTGTTCTACCAGTGTTCGTTTATTACTGGTACGTCTCTTTAAAATTCCATAAACTGTATCTGTGCTTTAAATCAATGGAGGATTAAATGTTTCCGAGGTTTTAGAGCTCTATTGGAGCTCTGGCAGCTGATTGATGACTGGGGACTCGGAAGAAACGGTGCCAACGATCCCTCTCAGGCTTCCTCTGAGAGCAGACCATCAGTAAACAACAGGAACTGCTTCCATCCATCAGCCCTATCATCTGAGCAGGATGTCAGAGGAGCTCTAAAAGCTTCTGGACGGGTTTCAGATGGCGTTAGAAGAGTTTAATCAAAAGTACCATGACCGATATTCAGCCCAGTGTCTCTGTGCAGATGGATCAATTCCTGTGTCCAGCTGTATTATACATCATTACTTTTTCTGTCCAGTTGATTTCAGTTACCTGGTTCAGGTTCATTGGTTGGTTCATCTAAACTTTTTAATATCTAACCAGCTCAAATGAAGTTAGAGCAGAACCAGCAGCATTACAAAGAGTTGTTTACAGCACAATCCATCAAACTGCTCAATACAAGCATGTGTGATCAATGAAACGCACTTCATCACGTGAGCGCTGTCAGTGAAGTGATCTTACCTCAGCCAGCCTCGAGTGTTTGTGG
The DNA here is from genome assembly GCA_016785345.1 of Trinectes maculatus. NCBI lineage: Eukaryota > Metazoa > Chordata > Actinopteri > Pleuronectiformes > Achiridae > Trinectes > Trinectes maculatus. Next base: position 22,909 of record JAFBJQ010001154.1, read on the forward strand.
ACGTTTTCTCCTTTATGTACAGCTGGAGCAAGCTGCTGGAGAACTCCTCGGCTGCTCGTTAACGCTCGAGTCAAACGAGCAAATTTACCCCAACCTGCCAAAAACACAGATCCATTGGAAAAATAATAGGAATAATAAGGTTCTTACTTGAAAAACTGGCAACAAATTGGAACAAAAACACCTCATTCTGTCTATGATTCATTTCTCTCGTTTTGATTTATTGGTGTTTTTTGTTGTTAGATTTGTTGTTAATCTTACGATTCTCATAACCAATTACGCTTCGCTGACTAGTGAAGAGTAATTTATCAGTTTGCAACAAACCTTTTGAAGAGTCATCCTCAATGGGTTGCTTGAACGCAGTGATGTCACTGAAGGTGCAGAGAAACAGGACGACTTTGTCTTGCTCGTTCCTGATTGGAGCAATCTTCACAAAAAACCACACCGGCATCCCTGCAACACAAAGAGAGAAGAATTCAGTCTGACTTTCTACAAACCACTGCGCTGGAGGGACAAGTCTCCGAGCTCTGGACTGTATCCACGAGGTGAGGCGTGCTCTGGGCATCGTGCATACAACAGTTTCAAAACTTCTTCCTTTACACAGCAGACAACTGATTCTACAAGAGCGAAGGAGGAACTCACGGTTTTTCTTGTACATGAGAATCTCAAACGAGTTCATCTCATAGTTCTCAAAGGTCTGTCGAACCTTCTCGCTCATCTCCTTGTCTGTCAGCTCGCCATACATGAAGCTGCGGGAGAAAACACACATACTCAGGACACAACCAGATCCAGTGTCCAGTGTTTGTGGGCGTGTTGTCGCCGTCGTACCTGCAGGTGCTGCTCTTCTGCATGACCTCGGCTCGATGATAGCCCGACAGTTTGCAGAAACCGTCGTTGCTGTAGACGATGGGCCAGTCCACGATCTGCGCGTTGCCCAGAACAAAGTTGGTATCTGGCCACAGACATCAGCAGGTTAGAGTGAGTCAAGTCAAATGATTTCATCGTCATGTAATAATGATGTAATCATCACCTGATCCAGATCCAGATCTCCTTTGTGTGGTTATGTGCATGTCTCTACAGTACAGATGTAACCAGGACCTTTCATGACAAACTGGCTGCTTTATATTTTACCCACAAACTGTTTGTTATTCATATTCAGTCAGTACACAACCGCACACACTGTTACTGCTACAAGCACACTGGTTTACAGCGGGGGTTGGGAGGGGGGGGATATCTGACTCGGATATCGGACTGATTTATACAATCTATAAATAAGGTTCATAATTTCTTACAGGTAAAGTTCACAACAGAGCAGCTGTGTTGGACAGGTCAACACAATAGCGTGTACCTAATAAAGTGGCCTCTGATGGTCTTGCAGCTGTTATGAATGTTTCCTGTGTAGCAGTGGTAATATTTTCAACCCACAAGGTCACACAGCCTGAAGCTTTTATATCCAGGTACCACTTCCTGGATATTTCACAAAGCTACATTCCTTTCTACATCAGACGAATCTGAATCCAAACAGAGACCAGATCACTGAATACACACACACACACACACACACACACACACACACACACATACACAGCAACTGAAAAACTCGACCACAACACTCCACAGACTTCAAGCACATCAGAGTTCTTCATATCAATCAGCTGTGGGATAAAATGATCACAAACCAAACAAAAGAAAAACACTCAGGACAGAAAAATGACCACAAAACAGAAAGGCTTCACGCAACAGCACAAATAATACACACAGATCTGTACCTGTCTGTCTATGTGATAATGTCCAAACTGAAAAGGTGAAAAGAAAAGTGGTTAAAAAGAGCAGAAACACACAACCTGACCTCACTGTCAGCAGGTCACCTCCACCTGACCTCACTGTCAGCGGGTCACCTCCACCTGACCTCACTGTCAGCAGGTCACCTCCACCTGACCTCACTGTCAGCAGGTCACCTCCACCTGACCTCACTGTCAGCAGGTCACCTCCCGTTCAGTCTGAGTGAAATAACAGTGTGTGTGTGCAGCTGAACCTGAGATGTTCAGTTCTTCAGTCGATCTGTCTGCCTCGTTAAATCAGAACATGTGAAGTTTCTGTCTGACTGATGGAAACTAACTGTTATCTGTTCATCATGATTAATATCCAGACTGATCTATGATCTATGATCTATGATCCGCTGATTCTATGATCCACTGATTCTATGATCCACTGATTCTATGATCTATGATCTGACCTGACTGTTCTGTGGACGGCAGGGGAACTGCAGCCGCTTCAATAAATAGTTTGTTAATCAATAGTGTATCAGTAAAGTTTTATCTAATTAAATGTAATCTGATTCCAGCCACAGTCAGAAGAGTCGCACTCCTGTTGTCCATGTTGTTATTAATACAACAACAACATGTGTGACACATGATGTCACAGTCCAAACTCCACTCAGGTGGACTTCTTCTTCTTCTTCTTCTGCTGCTGCAGTCTGATGGAGAACCTGTGTCAGTCTGATCAGCTGGTGGAGCTCTGATGGGGTTCTGATGGAGTTCTGATGGGGTTCTGGTGGAGTTCTGATGGGGTTCTGGTGGGGTTCTGGTGGGGTTCTGGTGTAGCTCTGATGATGGAGTTCTGGTGGAGCTCTGATGGGGTTCTGATGGAGTTCTGATGGTTCTGATGGGGTTCTGGTGGAGCTCTGATGGGGTTCTGGTGGAGTTCTGATGGGGTTCTGGTGGAGTTCTGATGGGGTTCTGGTGGGGTTCTGGTGGAGCTCTGATGATGGGGTTCTGATGGAGTTCTGATGGTTCTGATGGGGTTCTGATGGCGTTCTGGTGGAGGTCTGATGGGGTTCTGATGGAGTTCTGGTGGAGCTCTGATGGGGTTCTGGTGGGGTTCTGGTGGAGCTCTGATGGGGTTCTGGTGGGGTTCTGGTGGAGCTCTGATGGGGTTCTGATGGAGTTCTAATGGTTCTGATGGGGTTCTGATGGAGTTCTGGTGGAGGTCTGATGGGGTTCTGATGGAGTTCTGGTGGAGCTCTGCTGGGGTTCTGATGGGGTTCTGGTCGGGGATGCTGTCTTCAGTGTGTTATGAGATGGACGTGTGAAGCTCTGTGACTGAAGCCTGGTCAACACTCACACATCACTCACACAATGTCAATCACATCACAACACGTTTCCCTGGTGACGGCTGCAGAGCCGAGCCGAGCCGAGCCGAGCCGAGCCACGGAGCAGCGCGGCTCGGCTCGGGCTGAGTGAACCGAACAGAACCGGATCTCACCGGACAGAATCGGATCTTACCGTTGGAGCGGCGGACGATGTTTTCCAGGAAGGTGTTCTGAGGAGCCACGAGACCCCGCCGTCCTCCCGCCATCCTGCTGCCCGCAGCGCGAGACACGGCCGCTTTCCCGCCACTCACACAGCTGAAGCCACGAGCTCTCTCTCACTCCCTCTACCTCTCTCTACCCCCCCCCCCCCCCCCCCCCCCCCCCCCCCCCCCCCCCCCCCCCCCCCCCCCCCCCCCCCCCCCCCCCCCCCCCCCCCCCCCCCCCCCCCCCCACACACACACACACACACACACACACCTTACCCCTCTCTCTACCCCCCCGCCCCCTATCGGCAGACGGCTGCAGCAGCTCAGAGGAGGCGCTGAGTGACTGTGGCAGAGAGAGATTAGAATAAACAGAGAGAGAGAGAGAGGGGCGGTACATTCATCATTACGTCACTGACGGTACTGTAATTAAAGGTCAATCCACAATCCTACAAACATACTGATTACTACATACTGAGTATATGTATACTGTGTACCATGTACTACATACTCATCAAATACCGTTTACTACACACTCAGTGCACTACAGTGATAAAGTGATGGGGCTGCTCGGGCTAAGTGGTTAGCATGCTAAAAACAGAGGAGTCACAGAAATTGGAATCAAAAACAGGAGAAAGAATCAGACAAATTAAAAAATTAATTATGATGATTATTCAAAGAATGTTAAGTCCCCAGCTGCTAATGCTAATGCTATCAATTTAACAAAAGGAAAAAAAGTCTTAGGTCTGAGTGTTTTTACTGTTTGTACCTGATCATCTCCCAGAGGAACAATGACCAAGACTCCAGTGTCCAAACACTTACATTACATTTACATTATATTATATTACATTACATTTACATTACATTTATATTATATTTATATTGCATTACATTACATTTACACTATATTTACATTACATTTATATTACATTACATTTATATTACATTACATTTACATTATATTTATATTACATTACATTTATATTACATTTACATTATATTTATATTATATTATATTACATTACATTTATATTACATTACATTTATATTACACTACATTTATATTACATTACATTACATTTATATTACATTACATTTATATTACATTGCAGGTGAACAGTCCCCCGAGGCAGAGTATTAAAGCGTCCATAAGAACTGAAGGAGTTTGATTATCTGTGAATCGCCTGAAGTTTTACAGTGGTTCTGTTCTGACTGTTGTCAGGTGTCTCCCTCTAGTGGCTGTAAACACTCAGTGCAGGCAGACTGACCATAAACAAGGATAAAAACAAAGCTGATAAGATGAACTGTCGTCGACATTTTTTGTCTTTGGCACAGTGACTGTAACGATGCGATGATGATTCATATGTGGGTAACTATAACTTGTATTATAAATGAACCTATGTGTTTATAAATGTAATTTATTTGCAATATTGACAGCTTGTTTTTCATTTTATTGATTTATTATTAGTAGCAGTGTTCGTTTCATTCCATGACGTTAAATTTAAATGGAAGCTTATTTTTTCTGGCTTTATTGTTGGTGTAGTAGTTGGAGTGGGCGGAGGGATCTGCTCACAGGCTCCGCAGCACCAGACTCAGCACTGCCGCCCAGCGGTGAGTAAAAAGCCTCCCGCCGCGGTGGTTAGTCCCCGCGCAGCGACGTCTTAAAGCGGTTTAACTCTACGTCAGCTGAAACGCGACACGTTTCAAAACAACACGAAAACCAGAGACGACTCTAACGTGACGATTTGTCCGAAGCGGTGGTGTAAAACGTGGCGCGGAGCGACGACGGGGGCGCCACAGCGCCACGGAGGAGCTGCGGCGAGTGAGCGAACAGCAGCGGAGAACAGGCTCCAGCGGCTGCTGACATTTTCTCCCCGAAACAGCGACAGCGCGGCGGCGGAACAGGCTCCGCGATGCCGGGCATGATGGAGAAAGGCTCCGACTACTTAGGCAAAGGCCGCTCCAACGGCACCAAGAGCCCGTCCACCGCCTCCAACGGACACCTCACCGACGAGAGCGGCAGCGACGACGAGCACGGTGAGTGTAGCCTCGAACACGAGCACAACACAACCACAACACAACCACAACACAACGCAATGCAACGTGACGCGAGACAAACGCTGCTGCTGTGTCCGCAGATGTCGGGATGCGGGTCGGCGCGGACTACCAGGCCAACATCCCCGAGCTGGAGCCCGGTGAGTCAGAGCGGCGTCTCCCTGAGGGACGGCCGGGGGTAGCCTCGAACACTCCCAGCCTCGAACACACACACACACACACACACACATACACACACATGAACACACACACATATACACATACACATGAACACACACACACACACACACATACACATGAACACACGCACACACGCGTGCGCTGCGAACGGCGACTCTCAGCGTGTGACGGTGTGACGTCAGAGGCTGAGGAACACGAGCCGAGGCTCCTCAGCTCCTGTGTGAAATAACACACGTTCAGGCTGTGATATTGATCCACACACTCACACACAGCCTGTTCACTGATCCAGTGTAAATACTGAACACTGATCTTCACAGTTACACAACAGGAACTTAAAGTTGTGTTAATGGAGTGGCATGTATGGAATTCCACTTTCACTCTCCACAGACTGTACAGTCACCTAAAGGCACATTACAACAGTTCATTGACCACGTGACATGTTATTATCAGAATGTATAGATCAGTGATTTATCAGCATTTCAAACCTGTGCAGCTGAGGTGGAGCGGTGTCCTGGATTTTACTCCGACAAAACTGGCTCCTACATTTCCCAGGATGCAACAGCTCCTGTCCAGAACACAGGAAACATGAGTTAACTGTAAAAGCAGTCAGAGAGTTCTACAGAGTGATGCTCTTTGTTGTTGTGGGATCTTTGTCCTGACTCAGGCTCCACTAAGTACACAGATAAAGACAGTGGAGGGATGCTGGTCTGGTCTCCACATCACACCATCGCTGACTCCAAACGTGAGTGGACCCTGTTGTCTTCTGTCTTCAAGAAGCTTCGACTGTTTGTTTTTGTGTTTTCTACATAAACCGGCGTTTGTTTCCCTCCACAGTGGACGAATACATCGCCATCGCCAAAGAGAAACATGGATACAACGTGGAGCAGGTGGGGGTCTTCCTGTAGCGCTCATCTACTACAACTCCACAAAATCATCATGTCACAGCATCTGCACGGTGTTAACACTGTGTGTCTGTGTGTGTGTGTGTGTGTGTGTGTGTGTGTGTGTCCAGGCTCTCGGCATGCTCTTCTGGCACAAACACAACATAGAGAAATCTCTGGCCGATCTTCCCAACTTCACCCCGTTTCCAGATGAGTGGACGGTGGAGGACAAGGTGCTGTTTGAACAGGCCTTCAGCTTCCATGGAAAAAGCTTCCACCGCATCCAGCAGATGGTAAACAACAACAACAACAACAACAACAACAACAATCATCCAGCGTCAGTCCCACACTGTGCCTCTGTCTACACCATAATATCAAGTTATAATGTATATTTGCTGACATCTACAAATAACTATTACTCCATTACTTATATTTACAGTTACTAAACACTTGTCAGATCTATATGTTCTATAAGACTTTTCCTTCTGGACCTTCAGATTTACCTGGTTCCCCCTCAGTGTGGGAAACAGTGAATGTTCAGTATTTAGGTTTCAGCTGTGTCTGACCGATGACGCGGTTTATAAAGTCTCAGTCCAGATGACCGTGACTCTGTTCCCCTCAGTTACCGGACAAGTCCATCTCCAGTCTGGTGAAGTACTACTACTCATGGAAGAAGACTCGCTCCAGGACGAGTCTGATGGACCGGCAGGCTCGCAAACTGGCCAACAGGAGCAACCAGGACGACAGGTGAAAACTGTTGACACAGCGCTCTTCTTCTTCTTCTTCTGCTGTGATGAAATGTGCTGACTGAACTGTTGCTGCTGCAGTGATGAAGAGATGGAGGAGGCCAACCCCGTTGAGGCCAATGACAGCGACTACGACCCCAACAAAGAAGCTAAAAAAGAGGTAGGCGTACAAGGCTGAGCTGCTGTTGCTATGGCAACACACACACACACACACACACACACAAATCAATGGAATCAAACTTTGCATGGGTGCATCTACTATCTGACCTCGTGTCTCCTCCACCTTTAGAACCAGGTGGAGCCAACGGTGCCGGGTTCGAAGGTGGCTCTGGGTCGAAGGGAGCACCAGACACTGCAGCACAGACACCACCAGCGTTCCCGCTGTCGCCCCCCCAAAGGCATGTACCTGACCCAGGAAGATGTGGTGGCCGTGTCCTGCAGCGCCTCAGCCGCCAACACCCTCCTCCGTCAGCTGGACATGGAGCTGGTGTCCCTCAAGAGACAGGTTAGAGACACAAAGTCAGTCCTGATGCAGAGCAGGAATCTGAGCAGACAGTGAGAGTGTTTTCCTGTGAGGTCACCTGAGAGTTTGTCTCGTTCTTCAGGTGCAAAATGCCAAACAGATGAACAGTGGACTCAAACACGTGCTGGAGTCTGGGATCGAGGAATTCCAGCTGCCAGAGGTAGAGCAACACTGAAGCTCAGCATGTCCTGATCTGTGCATCAAAAAACTCAAACATCAAAAATATATTCTTCTTCAGACACTAACAGGAAGCACTGATGTTTCATCTTTCAGTGTAATCAGAAGGTGAACGCTCGCTGGACCACGGACGAGCAGCTCCTGGCTGTTCAAGGTGAGCGCCACCGTTAAGCTTTAATCCGTCCGTAAAGATACTCTGATAAATCATCGCGTCTATAAAACGTGCCGTTTCCCAGGGGTCAGGAAATATGGAAAAGACTTCCAGGCCATCGCAGACGTCATAGGTAACAAGACGCTCGGGCAGGTGAAGAACTTCTTTGTCAACTACCGGCGACGCTTCAACCTGGAGGAGGTGCTGCAGGAGTGGGAGGCCGAGCAGGGAACACGAGCCCCCAATGGTGACAGCGCCACCTCTGGAGAAGAAGGGAAAAACAGCTCCACCACTCCCTCAGGAAAGAGCACAGATGAAGAGGATGAGGAGGTGAGACATGTGAAGTGACAGCTGACCTGCTAACCCGAGTACACCGTACTGCAGACATGCTGCTAAATAAATCTGACTCCGCCCTCTCTCCGCTGCAGGGTCAGGTGACGTCATCAGGTGCATCTCCCACCGGCTTGTCCTCTTCAGCTCAGACTCTGGTCACATCCAGCACCTCCACCTCGTCCCTCCACCAGCCTCCTCCCCTCCTGCGACCATCCCTCCCAGCCACTCCCTCCCTTCACCGCCAGCCTCCACCCCTCCAACAGCAGGCCCGCTTCCTGCAGCCCCGCCCCACCCTTCAGCAGCCCCCACCCCTCATCCGCCCCTCTAACCCACCGCCCCCCCGCCTCAACCCCCGCCCTCCTGCTCCCATGACCATTAGCAGCAACACCGGGGGATCAGGTCCAGGTTCCGCCCAGCAGCCGTCTGGCCTGGCCATCCACCAATCAGAGACGGCCTCGTCTTCCGCCCTCCACTAACAAACACCAGAATCTTTTTTTTTTTTACAAGAACGAAAACACTCAGTCTTAATCCGACACTGCTGTGTTCAGGTCCTGTGGGAAAATCTGAGAGGCTTAAAAAAAGCATCAGAGATTTTCAGTGTTTCTCATCAATGTTTCTACTGGCAACACAAACTTTTAATCTGATTTTATAACAGGTGAATGAATAATGAGTGAGTGGTTGACGTTTGTCCCAGAGCACTGTCAGTACATGTGGCGTACCTGCTGGCTGATGGGCACCTGCTTATCAAACTGTAAAAAAACAATTGTAAAGGCGTTTCGATGACAACACAGTCTTCATTAATCATCTGATTCTCAGTAGATGTGGTGTCCCACAGGGCTCTGTCCTTGTTACCCTCTTTTTCCCCCAACACAAACAAAGTGACTCAGCAGAACCTGTAAACTGTGGACAGAGGTGATACAGTCAGTCTCCTAAACGCCCTCTTGGATACAAGAACACAAGTCTACAGCCATGCTAGCAGCCCTGTAAGATGTACTATGTACAGTGGTGCTTAGAGCTAAATGCTAACGTTAGCGTACTAATGTAAAGTACACAGCAACACTGCTAACATGCTGCTGTGTAGCATTTTTAAGGACCGTGGTCACTGTCCCAGTTGAACATGTTTACATGCCAACATTTGCAAATTAGCACAAGAAAATATCCAAACTTGACTCGGTGTGATTTGTTTTAGTCTGTAACGCGAGTCATATTTTATTTTGTAATGCTCACGCTTTCTGTGCCGTGAACTCCTGTAGCACCACCCTCAGGACAAACTTTGCATTTTTACCTCCACATGCAGAAGGATTTAAATGGAAGGTAAATCGTTAGGGAGTTCTGCAGGGATGGTAGCAGGACTGTAAACTGTTGTGTCTGAAAGAACAGTCACTTGAATATGCATCTGTGTGTGGAAAAAAACTGCCTAAAATGACAAACACATCTCAAACATTTGTCATTTACCTTTTTTTTAGTTTGTTGCATGTCTCATTTGCTAACGAATCTACAACACTAATGTTTGGACTTTGTTGATGAATGGAATGTAGATTCTCTCCAGACGTGTAGCGATGGTGAAGGTGGAGTGTCAAGTCAAGGTGTTGTGTACATTAGCATTAGACATCAGCATGTACAGTTCCATCTCATCAGCTGTCAGTATCCTGTTAGCACCTGTTGTGCGTTCATAGTTGATCTGATGTTTTTGAAAAGACTACGTCCCTCTGCTTCTGTGGAAACGTCTCATCGGACAGAGTGAAAACTGTTTGTCCACTGTTCTTGTCTTTGTTCTGTTGTTGGGATTAATGTTCTCTGAGAAGCTGTTTTTTATCCTCTGGATCCGTCTGTCTCTCTGTTATTTATTCGTCTTATTCCTGGTGCTAACAGTTTGGGCTTGGTTGTGGAAGAAGTCATTGTGAAAGTGCTCTTAATGCTTTTGGACACCATGTATCACAGCATTAAATCTAACTGTCATCACCGCGTCCTGTGAGTTTCAGTAGAAGAATATTGATGTTCAGACAAAGCTGCTGAGACGTCTCTGATCCTTCTCATGAAAATGACATTTCTACCATCTGACTGCTTTCACGCTGGAGTCCTTTACAGAACAGTCAAAAGCATTATTAAAAAGTTAATGTTCTGTATCTGGTGATTTTCCAACCCGGATCAAATTTTACTTTAACCTTTAATAAAACATATTTTATTTATGTCTCACATCAGGATTTATTCTTTATTCCATAAATAATAATAATCTTGTTTTAGGTTTACAGGAGAAAATATTCATCCTGATGAGGAATCACCTGAAGCCTCCACTGATCATGGACATTAACATTTCATTATCCTGATTGTTTTGCTCTTCAAAAAAATGAACCAACGTGTGTGAACGCAGCATGTTGTCGCTGTTAAGTCACTTCCTGACTTCATCATTTCCCTTTTCTTCTTCTTCCGATGCAGCTGCTGCTGCCGCTGCCGCTCTGTGGACCATTCAGATTCATCACTCATTAATACTATTGATCTGCTGCTCGTCACTGAGTGAGGTAAGAACATCTACTGTCCACCGATCTGATCTGATCTGATCTGATCTGGTCTGATCTGGTCTGATGTGATCTGGTGTGATGAGATCTGAACTGTCTCACTGTGGAAAGTGAAAGTGATGGAGCTCTGCTCCTCTGCAGCAGGTTCAGCAGTTGGTCTGAATCTCTCTGTGTGTCAGTGACAAGTTTGAATGAAACTCACTTTCATTTAGATCCATTTCAGTCACATCACAGTCTCCATCACCACAGAAGAGGAAACTAACCACGTGTGTGTTGTTCACGTGTCTTCCTCATGGGGACAGACAGAAAGTTATGGCTGTGTAGTTTGTTGACGTTACACTGAGACAGACATGTTAAAGTTAGAATAAGGTCAGTGTAGGGTCAGTACCACCGACTGCCACCGGAGTGCAGACACCACCTCTCGTCACACAATAATGAAACGCGATAAACCACAACACAACCAAACACAACCAGTGTGACACTGTTAGATATCAATCAAATCACCACAAGACAATTCCAGATGATGTGATAGTAAATAAGCTAAAGTTTAGGCCCAGAGTTCTGTCTCACAGGCTCAAAAGTACAACTTCTACTCACCTGTCTGATCGGTTTGTTCTGTCCTTCAGCCGACTCATGGCCACAGCAGACAAGACGCTGGGACGAGCTGACGAGTCCACTTTACTGTCAGAGGAGCCCAGGCCGGGGTCAGAGGAGCCCAGGCCGGGGTCAGAGGAGCCCAGGCCGGGGTCAGAGGAGCCCAGGTCGGGGTCAGAGGAGCCCAGGCCGGGGTCAGAGGAGCCCACTGGACCCACAGGCTCCTGGGAGTCGGCGCTCAGCTCCATCCAGCACTCTCTGAAGTTTGTGCTGAAGCTGAAGGAGGAGTTTGTGTGTCCCCTCTGCAGAGGTGTTGTCCTCAACCCCCAGCAAAACTCCTGTGGACACATCTACTGCTTCCACTGCCTCCAGAGGCTCCTGTAAGAGCCGGTTCACCTCGACACACGCTCATACTGACACAGTGCTCCGTTACAACACGTATTTAAATAGATGTAGGATTCTGCTTGAGACCAACCGGTGAGGAGTGGGTGGTCTCTCCTGACAGGTAGAAGAGTACAGGTGTCTCCTGGGAGAAAAAGCCTGGTGTGCTTTGTGTTGCAGGGAGACCTCCTCGCCGTCCAGCGCAGTTTGTCCAGTGGACGGAGATGTCATCACGCCAGCTGAGGTCAGGAAGACAAAACATGCATTTGCACATTAGTCAGACCTGAATCTTGTTTCCATGTTAATGTTCGATTAGGAGGAGGATGGAATGGAGCAGATGGTGGTGCATGGGGCCGAGGTTCAGTGGAGATCTGTCTAATGCGGAGATGTGTCGCTGCAGGTTTTCCAGGACAACTGCTGCAAGAGAGAAATCTCCAGTTTACAAGTGTTCTGCACCAATTCCCCACAATGCACCTGTGTTGTCACCTTACACCACCTACAGGTAAACGCGTGTGACGACCCTGGAGAACGGGCCGTTTGGACCTGTGATCTCAGTCATGACCTCCATCACGTGTTGCACCTCATAAACCCCCCCACAGCTAACTCAACACCTGCAGCCACGCTGCTCCGGGATCCCTCCACCAGCTGGAACACAAAGGAGCCAGCAAGATCTTGACAAGGTCATTTCTTCTTCTGCAGGATCACCTGATGTTGTGTCAGTACGAGCAGCTGCGATGCAGCAATCCTGGCTGCAGGGTGGTGCTACAGAGGAGATCCCTGCAGGAACACCTGACCAACACCTGCCCCCACCGCATGGAGCCCTGCCCACACTGCAGACAACCACACCCCCTCAACCTCATCCAGGTAAGACCCTGTCCAAACAGCACAGAACCACCAGCACCGTCACACAGTCAGTGCCCAGTCCCACTGACCTGCTTGTGTTGTGTAGGATCATCTGCAGAGCTCGTGTCCAGACGTGGAGGTGGACTGTCCCAACAGATGCTCCCAGAAGGTTCCCAGACACAAGGTGAGCTCATCCTCTGAGTCACACGTGCACCTGCACCAGCCAGGTCTTTCATCTGTGACGTCAGTGCCTGTGTTTGTCCTCCAGCTGGCCGAGCACAGGGAGTCTTGTCCTGAGGTCCACGTTGACTGCTCATACAAGAAGTTTGGCTGCTCTGTACAGGTGTGTTGATGTGATACCGACACGTTCAGTCAGGTGTCTTTCCAGTGTCACCTGAGACAGAGAGTGTCGTCTCGTTTTTCTACAGGGTAAAAGACAGAAAGTAAAACTGCATGAAGACACTGCCATCAGTCAACACATGCTGCTGGTCCTGAGGAGAAACACCAACCTGGAACAACAGGTCTGACCCATCACACACCTCACACCTAAACACCTGGAGATACGCTTCAGGTTCAGCATTTATATTTATCTATTTACTTATACACACACACACACACACACTGTATGTGCAGTATACTCACAGTTAACCGGGGAGTGTTGTCTCCTCACCTCACTCAGGTGGGAGTTCTCCAGGAGGAGGCGCTGCTGAGGCAGCAGGCGGTGCAGACGGACAGTTCACTCCTGGCTGCTCTGCAGAAGAGAATCAGACCTCTGCTGCAGCAGAGCAGCAGCTACGAACACATCACAGCTACAGCGCAGGTCCATACTCACTTTATCATCCTGTGTCGCACAAGTGCAACACACATGTATGTGTAGTGATGTAGTGTGTGTAGTGTGTGTTGATGCCTCAGACTCAGAAATGTCAACGTGAATCTGCAGTTTATAATTTATAATCAGTTTCAGTTGTTTTCTTTATTTATAAGGCACCGTTCTTATTTTTACTACTGTGTGTGTGTTTATATGGACAGCAGTGTTAACTCCTGTTACCTCCGTGTGTGTGTGTGTGTGTGTGTGTGTGTGTGACCAGAGGACTCTGAGCAGACAGGAGGACATCCTGTCCACCGTCCAGCTGGACGTCCAGCAGGTGTCTGCAGGCGTCCCGGGTGTGGAGCAGCTGGAGCAGCTCAGACTCACTCTGGACTCGGTGATGCAGGAGGTGTCGTCAGCTGAGGCCCTCAGAGAACATCTGGGTAATGACACCTGTCAATCAGCAGAGTTCCATCCTGAGATGTCTGTTGACAACACAACGTTTTGATCCAAACACATTTCATTCGCACTAAAACGTAGGATTTCTACTCTGAACGGACGAAACAACAGAGACACTCGTTTGTTCTGTTTGCTCCAACATTCATTATGACGACTGGGTTTAAACCAACCAAACATCCATCCGTGTGTGTGTTCACTTTACCTGACCTACACACACCGAGTCAGGTCCATTCCCGTGGACGTGGACAGGAAGCAGGGAGACTCAGGAAGAACACTAACAGCTGCTGGTCTTGTCTTCTGTCAGGGACGCTGGAGGAGGATCTGAAGCGGCACTCGAGTCTCCTCCAGCTCCACGCCACTCAGCTCAATCACAACCAGAGCCGCCTGCAGGAGATCGAGGCCACGTCCTACGACGGCAAACTCATCTGGAAGATCGGGGACTTCAGGAAAAGAAGGGAAGCAGAGGCCAAAGGTCATCAGCCGTGTCTGAGCAGTGTGCCCTTTCACACCGGGCACTGTGGCTACAAAATGGCCATCAAAGCCTATCTGAACGGGGATGGCGAGGGACGAGGGACTCACCTGTCCCTGTATGTGGTCCTGATGCCGGGGGACTTTGACGCTCTGCTGCCGTGGCCGTTCAGACAAACCGTGTCCCTGTCTGTGCTCGACCAGAGCGGCGCCGGGAACAGCCAGAGTCTGAGCTTCAGACCCGACCCCTCGTCCAGAAGCTTCCAACGGCCCGACACCGACTCCCCGAGCAACGTCGCCGTCGGGTTCTCACGCTTCTGTCCGCTCACCGAGCTGGAGAAGCCTCAGGACGCCGCCTACATCAAAGACGACACAGTGTTTGTGAAAGTGAAGGTGGACATGTCCGGTTTAGAGCATCTGTAGAGCACAGTGTTCGTCAACAAACTATGAACACAACAACAGACAGACGCACACAGGTCTAAACCACATCAACCATATGAACTGTCATTTCTATCCATCAAAGACGACAAATGTTGATCAGTGACTTAAACACAGACAGTCACTTCCTGACAGTCGCTTCCTGGCTGTGTCCGATATCGCTCCCTAACCACTATATAGTGACCACGCCGTTTTGTAGTGGTGTCCGAATGTTTAGTGATTATTAATGTCCACTATATAGTGCACTCAATGTATCCCACAATTCACCACGAAATGTAGTGAACATCCGATGGTCACAAACCGGAGCAAGATATCCCATCATGCATTGCCAGAAATTCTCTGGGCTGCGCGGAAGGGAAAATGGCGGACGGACGGGAGGGAAATATACATAAATATTATAAAATATAACAAAATACGAAAATAAAAAGTACAGGAAAGTAATCAAAAGCCTCTAATTTAATAAAAATGCAAAAACAGAAGTAATAATAAAAACAGACAAGTATTGTGTGAGACAACAATAATGTGGTACGTTTTAATTGTGCGACAGCGATGACGTAATTACCGGCGCCAAGAGTAGTGTCCGAAAGATTTATCTGGTCACTTCCTGACAGTCACTTCCTGACGGTCACTTCCTGCTGGTCACTTCCTGACAACTTCCTGCTGGTCACTTCCTGACAACTTCCTGCTGGTCACTTCCTGACAACTTCCTGCTGGTCACTTCCTGACAACTTCCTGCTGGTCACTTCCTGACAACTTCCTGCTGGTCACTTCCTGACAACTTCCTGCTGGTCACTTCCTGACAACTTCCTGCTGGTCACTTCCTGACAACTTCCTGCTGGTCACTTCCTGACAACTTCCTGCTGGTCACTTCCTGACAACTTCCTGCTGGTCACTTCCTGACAACTTCCTGCTGGTCACTTCCTGACAACTTCCTGCTGGTCACTTCCTGACAACTTCCTGCTGGTCACTTCCTGACAACTTCCTGCTGGTCACTTCCTGACAACTTCCTGCTGGTCACTTCCTGACAACTTCCTGCTGGTCACTTCCTGACAACTTCCTGCTGGTCACTTCCTGACAACTTCCTGCTGGTCACTTCCTGACAACTTCCTGCTGGTCACTTCCTGACAACTTCCTGCTGGTCACTTCCTGACAACTTCCTGCTGGTCACTTCCTGACAACTTCCTGCTGGTCACTTCCTGACAACTTCCTGCTGGTCACTTCCTGACAACTTCCTGCTGGTCACTTCCTGACAACTTCCTGCTGGTCACTTCCTGACAACTTCCTGCTGGTCACTTCCTGACAACTTCCTGCTGGTCACTTCCTGACAACTTCCTGCTGGTCACTTCCTGACAGTCACTTCCTGACGGTCACTTCCTGCTGGTCAAAACAGACAAGTATTGTGTGAGACGACAATAATGTGGTACGTTTTAATTGTGCGACAGCGATGACGTAATTACCGGCGCCAAGAGTAGTGTCCGAAAGATTTATCTGGTCACTTCCTGACGGTCACTTCCTGCTGGTCACTTCCTGACAACTTCCTGCTGGTCACTTTCTGACAGTCACTTCCTGCCGGTCACTTCCTGCTGGTCACTTCCTGCTGGTCAAAAAAAATAAATACTTCCTGCTGGTCACTTCCTGCTGGTCACTTCCTGAAAGTCACTTCCTTCTGGTCACTTTCTTCTGGTCACTTCCTGACAGTCACTTCCTGCTGGTCAAAAAAAAAAACTTCCTGCTGGTCACTTCCTGACAATTGCCTGCTAGTCATTTTCTGACAGTCACTTCCTGCTGGTCACTTCCTGCCGGTCACTTCCTGACAGTCACTTCCTGACGGTCACTTCCTGAAAGTCACTTCCTGCTGGTCAAAAAAAAACCCCTCCTGCTGGTCACTTCCTGACAGTCACTTCCTGCTGGTCACTTCCTGACAGTATTTTTTTTAATTAAAAAAAGGGAACAGTCAGACAACAAGTACATCATAGAGAATATACAAGACAATAAACAAACAAACAGAGCAGATGAGGAAAAAGTAAAATTTCAAAAAAACAAAAACAAATCAATCCAGGGGTTGTGTGCATTCAACAAATAAAGTGAAATGTAGAAGTGACAGTCACTCACTCACTGTTGATGTGTAACTTCAGGATGAAACATGTGACGGACAGATGTCACATGGAGTGGAGCAGTGATTTGATAGGCTGCTGAATGTCCCAGCCTGGAAAAGACAAAGACACTGACTAAAAAATACAACAATTAATATGTGTAACAATAATAAACGTAACAACACATCGGCTGTGAACAGAGACTCGTGAACTGTACACTGACACACAAAGAGACAAAACACTACACACACACAGTTTGTGTTTGTTCAAGTGTCACCATATTTATTGTTGGCGTAAGAACTAAAATTCCTTCGGGTCTATTCCTGTTTGCTAACGCTGCGTCAGAGACATGAATCCAGATCCTCAAAGGAATCCGTGTGTCCGGTCTGATCCGGTTTCATGGAGTTAAACCATGATGTCATCGACTCGACGGGCTGATGAGCAGCAGTCGTATAAAGGTCGACGCTGTGCGACCTGTAACTGGACTCCTGCAGGAACAACTGGACTATTCTGGGATCTATTGTTGTGCTGACAGTCGCCTGAGTCGGCATCACACCGACGCCATGTGGAAGGTCAAGCGTGAGTGTTTCAGCTGCATGGACCGTTTTCACCGAGGAAACTAACTCTGTTACCGTTTGTTGTGTCCGACACGTTGTGAGTTTGTAGCCTGATTCATTTTCACGTTTCACCTCACAAACCATCATTAACACAGATCTTCACCCATAATTAAGTTGTGTATGATAAAAAAATGTGTCGTTTTAATCATCTTAATTAAGGAAAAATAATACAGATGAACAGAATTCCAGACGAGATGTTCAGTGAGCGTTCAAGTTGTTTCTTTGAAGAAGTTTGATTCGTGATGTGTGCGTTTTGTATTTGTCACAGCTCCAGTTGTGTTTCCAATGGAGACGAGGTATCGGCCCATTCTGGAGGTAATGACTCAGTGACGCGATGAGTCAGCGTGTTAATGTTACAGGGAGATAAACCCTAGAGGTCAACCTGGAGTTAAACCCAGGTTCATCCTGGATACATGTGTTGGCTACGTTTAAAGCCGTCAGGAGGACGCAGCGTTTCTAACACTGTCCTTTGTGTGCGCTCAGAGTTTGGTTCCCCCCGACCCCATGACCCAGCTCACCCTCAGAAGAGGTTCCCCTGAGGAGGAGTTCCCTGACCTTCGCAGGAACTCCACCTTGATGGGACGGATCCTCACACCGGCCATGTATCGCCGACAGTTCCACCGCTGCACCCACAGCGGGGTCATCTTCGATGATGTCATCCGCCCGGGGCTGGAAGAACCAGGTGATGTCAGCGTGATGTCACCTGGCAGAAATTCAAAACACATATCCAAGATCTAAAACCGTGCTCGTGTTTCTCAGCTGATAATAAAAGTTCATTTTTAAAACAAATCATGCAAAAGGGCATTCAACTGCAGTTCCTCTTGTGACCACTGGGAAGGGAAATGACATACAGGGGAAAATGTAAATGAAAAGCGCAGCGTCTGTGTTGTTCTGATGATGTGACATGTGTCTGGTTGCTCTGTGTATGAAGGCGAGTGGGCGGGGCCTGTATCTGTGGGATGTGTCGCCGGCGACGGCGAGGCCTACATCCTGTTCTGTGACTTCTTTGACCGAGTCATTGAAGCTTATCACCACCAGAAGGTCAGCAGCCAGACTCCAGAGAGCGACTTCAACCACAACAACCTGAAGGTGGCAGTCACAGGACAGATGGTTAGCAACAACCCGTCTGAAGGATGACATGACTCACCTGTTCAGGTGTGTGTGTGTGTGTGTGCGTGTGTGTGTGCGTGCGTGCGTGTGTGTGTGTGTGTGTGTGTGTGTGTGCAGGGGGGCGGTGACCTGGACAGGTCGTATGCTGTACGCTGTGAGGTCAGCGTCGTTCGAGGTGTTGAAGACTTCTGCTTCCCAACACATTGCAGCCGAGGCGAGCGCAGACAGCTCCTCACACTGGCCAGGAGAGGTACTGCATGTCTGTTTCAGCTCCCCGCCTCCATACCTGCATGGTCAGACAGACTCGAACACCTATGAATCATCACTCAGTGTGTACAAGGTTCATAATGAGACAGTTTAGTTTTTGTGAAGACCCAAGAAGATGCATATGAGATAAAGTCCACTTCCTGGTTCCTGGTCCAAACATGTGTCATTCCTGCATTTCCCAACACACCTGTGGAAAATGGCCGACCGCCGTCTCCTCTCTCTCAGCTCTGCAGAGGCTGGAGAGCGAACTGCCCGGTCAACTTCTCTTACTGGAGGAGCTGGACCAGGACCAGCACAGCCAGGTGAACCTGAGTCCTCCATCGCCCAGCCAGCTTCGCACTGGCGTGGCCCGTGATTGGCCGGATGCCCGAGCTGTGTGGTCAGTCTGCAGAGACAGCGTCGGACACTAATTCACCATAACGTTTGTAGTTTGTTTACATCCTTCCTCGTCCCGTGCTTCCTTTTTGCAGGGCGAGTAAAGATGGCCGACTGGTGATCTGGGTCAACGTGACGGATCATCTCCGACTGGTGTCCACACGTGAGGACGCCAACATCGCTGAGGCATTTAAATGCATCTTCAGCAACCTGGAGAAGGTCAGAGCTTTTCACTCTCAGCTCACACACACCTGCTCACCTGCTCACTGTCATCCAATCAGCCGTCATCCAATCAGCCGTCATCCAATCAGCAGTGTGACGTCTGCTGAACGTGTTCCTGGTCTAAACATGTGTCATTCCTGCATTTCCCACTGCACCTCTGTCAAATGACTGTAAAGATACAGTCGCCATTCTCTGAACTGCCTGTTCCTAATAAAGTGTTCCTGGTGAACGGGCATCACTTCACTTCTCATATGGGAGAAGTTTCTGAGCTCTTGGAAACGTCCTTACCCTGTTGTGACCTTTGACCTTCAGGAGTCTGCTTGTTCCGTCTCTGTGTCCTCAGCTGGGGACGTGCTACAGAGATCTCCGACACCCGTTCATCTGGAAGCAGCAGCTGGGATGGGTGACGAGCTCCCCGGCCGATGTGGGGACGGGTCTGAGGGTCAGCGTCCACCTCAGACTGAAGCTCCTCCCCCGACACAGACGCCTCCAGGACGTCCTGCAGAGACTGAGGATCCACATGGACCATACAGGTACTGAGGGACCAGACCTGTCCACATCTTCTACGATCAGCTGTTTGTAGATTTGTTTTGATTTCTCTCAAACCTTCAGCACGTAACACAAACTCAACAAACTTTAACAAACGTCGACACAGTCAGGAGAAAAACATCACCGGCTTGACACTGACCTCTTTCTCCCAGAATCCTCGGAGATCCACGTGGTGAGCAACGCTGCGACCTTTGGCCCGAGTGAGGTGGAAGTGACCCAGCTGGTGGTGGACGCGGTCAAGCTGCTCATCGCCATGGAGAAGAGGCTGGAGGACGGCAGAGACATCGATGAGCTCGTACCTACACAGAAGTAGTCGTTCATTTGCCACAGTCTGATGACAGAATGAATCATGGTGGAAATATTTCACTTCAGTGTTTGTTTTTATTTCACTGGACTCACGGCCAGGGTTCGAGCCACAGCTGCTGAGCTGAAGGCACGTTTCAAGTAGGAGGCTCAGATTTACGCACAGTGGTTCCCAGCACCTGAAGGCATCGTCAGAGTCCAAGGACAGTGACATGAGACGTGTCCTGTTTGTCCTCTGCTCTGTTTAAGTGCTTTAACGTCCAGAGGCACATGAAGAGCAGTGAAAACACACGTACACACAGTTAGTGTGATACACAAACAAAAATCATGAAAAAGTGAAATAAAAGACTCACAAACTGCTGTTTTCACTCCGATACAACTCGATGCACGAGAAACAAAACACAACACAACACAACACAACACAACACAGTCAGAGGGGACAAAGTGATTCTTCCTGCTGTCGCACACCAAATCACTGTGATAATAATCCACAGCTGAAAATAGTTTTTTTTCCTGCTGATTTTTAATTTAATTTTTTCATTTAAACATTTTATTGCTTTGTCTGCAGAACAAAAACAAAAACAAAAAAAAAACATTTGTCACATTTCCCCACAGGCGAAGGTCACGTTTTCATTCCACTGATTATCCATTCAGCGTTCAGCTCCGACACACGTCAATAAAGTTTGATTGAACATGTGAACGACAAACAAACAGGATCTAAATGAACGTCTGGCGTCTGCTTCACTCAGCAGCAACATGAGACGGGAACATGTGAATGAAGTGAGACAGGTCAGAGCTGCTGCTGCTGCTGCTGCTGCTGCTGCTGCTGCTGGGGCTCACCTGCACAGGTAACCTGACTGACTCCTGTTGTGTCAGGTGTTAAAGGAGGGTTCTCACACAGAGAACACTGACACCATGTCACCACCATGAAACTGAAACAGCTACGTCAACGTTAGCATCATTGACAACCATCACATATTTGACTTTCCACCTGTGTCCTGTGCTAAAATAAGACAAAGTGATCACATGTTCCCCGGTTCCTCTCTTCACTGTTCTGCTACAGAACATCAGCTGTCAGATCAGATCAGACTGGAACCTGGAAGAAAAACCCTCCACCACACTCACACTCACACTCACACTCACACTCACACTCAAACAGACACAGACACACACCTGATCTATGTCAGGTTTCCATAACGTACAACATGACTGTTCTCGTTCTGTGCTCCACATCACCACAGGAGAACCAATCTACTGTAACAAGTCAAAGAAACATTTAAAAATTGTCTTTTCACATTAACGTTATGAGAATGATTTTCTCTAACGATTATGGTAAAAAAAAAATCAGCAGCATAAAAAACCCACGAGTGGCAGTTTTTCATCCAGACTCGACAAACTCACCGACACAGCAGCAGCAGCTCCACTCTGGACCTCGACTCATCTCACACTCTGTTTACACTCATCTTTGGTCATGTGATGGGAGGAAGGAGCAGGGGTGCACAGGTGGAGCAAAGGTCATGTTTGTTTACACTCCACAGACCAGATTCCTGTTGGTGCTCAGCTTCAGGTAAGATATGAAGATTGAAATGCCATACTACATACATGCAGTGTGTCGACCCTTGACCCTGACAAAGTCCTCATCATCATCATCATCATCATCATCATCATCATCATCATCATCATCATAACAATAATAATAATAATAATAATAATAATAATAATAATACATCTTTTCTGCCATGGATTTGTGTAGATGTAACTCTTCTTTTTCCAGTAAAACTCCACCTGTGTGAATCAGACTCCATCTTTTCACCTGATGCTAAGTTTCCACATCAGATGATGAAGAATAAATCTGGTTTCCTCAGTGAACAGAAACAGGCTGTGTGGTTTGTGAGGAGCAGTGGGGAGGAGCTACCAGCTGTCACGTGTTTTAACATTTGGTTCTGATGGTAATAACATGAAACATGAAGATACGATGAGGTGTTTCCTCTGAGTCTGGAACAGTCCTGAACACAACACAACAGACGTCTCCTCGCTTTCACAGCCTGAGCTCATTGGCCACTTTGGACGCGATGTCTTTGAAGGCGATGGACGTGCCAGAGATTCTTTTAAACCTCACGCCGTTGAGTGAAAGCCGCGGCAGTTTGCACACCTCCATCTCCCACTGGACCAGAGCGTCCTGCCGGGCGTCTCCATGCACACAGAACAGCAGGTAGCGCTCACGCTGCTCGTAGTCACAGTTGTTGGCGTCCAGAACCCTGCGGAGCTCCTTCATCATGTCCCCGGGCTCCATGGAGGACGTTGTCTTCATGCTCCAGGTGAAACGCAAGGAGCGAGGTCTGGAGTCTCGCCCCTCCTCTTTGTGTTCACCTGATAAACTCCTGTTAGGAGGAGACAAACCAGAGCTGCTTCCTCATCCTGCAGCCAATCACAACGCTTTCTGGACTTAACTCCTCCCCCTCTGACTATAGACTGTGACAGTTTGCGACTGTCCTGCTGTTCCGTTTTATACACACACACACACGCACACACACACACATATATGATGTATATGTGTGAGTCTTTAAAAAACAGTGTTTGATTTCACTCCTCAGGAGATAAACATCTAAACGTTTGCTCCATCACTGACCTGCGGACAAATTTGGACGTAATCTTTCCGATGAGGGAGGTGGATGTGCCGCGGTGGGGCGTGGCCAGTGATGCGGCAGCGTGCTGCGACAGGCCGGGTGACGCTGGCGGGCCGTTGTAGGTGGCTGATCGTCGGTCTCGAAGCTGAGCTCCGTGGAAGGTGGAGCGGCTGGAGGAGCCGCGAGGAAAACGGCTCAGGTGCGATGTGGTGCTGCTGATGCTGAAGGCTGAGGGTGAGGAGGGGGGCTGCTGGGGGGCGCTGGGGGGGGGGGGGGGGGGGGGGGGGGGGGGGGGGGGGGGGGGAGGAGAGGTTGTTGCTGATGTAATGATAGAACACGACAAAGGATTCTCTGCTGTGAGGAGACATATCAGAACCTCTGATACTCTGCAGCGTCATCGATGGGGGGCAGGCTGGACTTCAGGGGGTGTCCTGATGCTGACAGGGACTTCACATGACGCGGGCGGGCGGAGGAGACGGCGGCCCCTGGTGACGTGGAGGGGGACGCTGCAGGTACCTCAGGAAGACTGAAACAGAGACAGGTGAGTGATGGGATCTGAAGAATCAGCTGGACGTGAGACAGGTGGCTCCTCACCTGACGTCCCTGCCGTTGGACACAGGAGTGGACGGACGCTCAGAGCTCGTCCTCTCGTAGACATGCGTGTTCCTGCGCGTCATGCTCTGTAACGCAAAGTCAGCGTTATTTCACATGAACTCCAAGACAACGGCCAGAGAATGAAGATCTGATCAATGAGTTGAACTGAAGAATCATCACATCAACAGCAGTGTCTCCTCGCTAATGACACCTGCCGTTTGACCTTTAACCCTGGATACAGGGATCTGGTTCAGATCTGGATCTTGTGTCTCTCACCCCTGAGGCCGTGGCGGACTTCCTGCGGTCCGGAGCGCCCATGGTGGAGGCGGGATTGTCCCTCCCTTCACCCTCTACGCTGTTGGCATGGAAACGTTTGGTGTAGGAGATCGGTTGAGGGATAGAGGGCGCCACTGAGACATAAAACACAGAATCCAAAAGGTACAGGCCTGTGTTTACAACATGCACAGCAGAGATGTGTCCTGAAGGTCAAAGGTCGAGTACGAACAAACAATCTGACTGTAAACAAACTCACCGTGGTCACTGAAACGCCGCTGCTTCTGATTGGCTGGAACGTTGTGCAAGTGGACAGGGGAGCCGTTGATGTCACTGCAGGGTCGTGACCTTTGAACCAGGTTAGTCCTGGACAGAGACCCGTTGCCTTCAAACTGGTGGAGAGAGTCGCAGCAGAGGATTGTGGGTAGTTTCAGACAGATGGCGGTGAACGTGTCCTCTGCTTCCATACATCACCTTCATGTTCACTGATGTTTCACGTGAGCTCACCTCAGCAGCTTTCCTTCCCAGCAGCAGGTACGTGGCCGTCATCTCGTTGTATCTCTGAGCGTCCAGCGCC
This sequence comes from Trinectes maculatus, assembly GCA_016785345.1. Taxonomy (NCBI): domain Eukaryota; kingdom Metazoa; phylum Chordata; class Actinopteri; order Pleuronectiformes; family Achiridae; genus Trinectes; species Trinectes maculatus. Next base: position 47,360 of record JAFBJQ010001154.1, read on the forward strand.
TTCGTCACCTCCTCCTGGGAGAAGCCCATCGTCCCCATCAGCTCTGATTGGTCAGAAGACACTGCACACTCAGTGGTGGTTGGTGGAAAGACTCGCAGAGATAGAACAGCTGAATGATGGGAGTGTGTGTGTGTGTGTGTGTGTGTGTGTGTGTGTGTGTTGAGTCTGACCGACGCGTTCGAGGTCATGAGCGTCTCGCTCTGGCTCAGTGAACGGTTTCAGCTGCTCGTCCTCGTAGCCGACGTTCATCCATCGATCCTTCATGATTTGCTGACGACAGAAAAAAACCTGCAGCTGATTAAATCTGAGGGTTTCATCTTCACACGGAATCAAGACTCAGATCTTTAACGACCTGCTCGCTGGACTGATATCGACTGTGGAAAGTGATGACTCATCTTTTCTGCTGGACACCAGCCAGAGGTTGGAGGTGGTGGTCGTCTGGGTGAGTGTTTTACCTGGAGGCTGCTTCGTTTCCCAGGGTTCAGGACGAGCAGCTTCTTCAGCAGGTTCTCACAGTCAGTCGACATGTAGAAGGGAATCCGGTACTTTCCTCTGAGAACACGCTCCCGTAACTCCTGCGACACACACACACACACACACACACACACACACGGACACACGCGGACACACACATATGCACAATAACAAGATCATTGTTTTGACGTGTTGAGCAGTAAACACACAGCTGCTCATACTGACTCATGTCTAAAGTAAAGGGTTGTGTCATTGTCATTTGTTGTTAACACACTGCACACAGGTGTTTGTTGTTGGTACCTTCAGGTTCTGTCCGTCAAACGGCAGCGAGCCGCTGACCAGCGTGTAGAGAATCACTCCCAGACTCCAGACGTCCACCTCCGGCCCGTCGTACTTCTTCCCCTGCAGCGTCACACAGCGACATTAGAGCAGCAAACCAAAAGCACACTGCCCTGACCCCCAGCACAGTGGGCGGAGTCTGTGCGCTCACCTGGAAGAGTTCGGGAGCGGCGTACGGAGGAGAGCCGCAGAACGTGTCCAGTTTACTGCCGAGTGTGAACTCGTTACTGAACCCAAAGTCTGCCAGTTTAATGTTCATGTCAGCGTCCAGCAGGAGGTTCTCCGCCTGACACAACACAACACAACACAACACAACACGACACAACACAACACGACACGACACGACACAACACAACACAACACGTCATCAGTTCCACTAACAGTGTGTGTGTGTGTGTGTGTGCGTGGGTGCGTGTGTGAGTGTGTGTGTGTGTGCGTGCGTGTGTGTGCGTGTGCGTACCTTGAGGTCTCGATGTACAATCCTCTTCTGGTGACAGTACTGTACAGCTGACACAATCTGACAGAAACACACACAGAGACACAGGAAAAACAAAAAGAGGCCGGGTTAATGCAGGAGTTCAGTCTGCTGTAGTTTCCAGTTTGTCCTGATGGTGGCAGCAGAGAGTTCATGTTCTGGCTCAGCACCGTTTGAACAGCTCTGCTAGCTGCTACGCTAATGGGCCTGCAATGAAGCTGAGGCTTTTAATTAGCGGTTTCTCTCTGCTGCTAACTCCTGTGGGGGGGGGGGGTTTGTGGTCACATCCTGCAGTGGTTCATGTGGTGGGGTCACACACACAGGCACATGACCTCACGTCATCACCTCCCTCACCACATGACAGTAAACACAACACCACCACATTCGCCCTGTTCTCCGGTCACCTCACAGTACTAACACTGACAGAGTTCCCCTGAACGCATCACCACAGAGCGGTCCAGAGGGAAGGCGCTCACCTGGCGGAACTTGGCTCTGGCCTCTTTTTCCTTCATTCGTCCGTGAGCCACCAGGTAGTCGAAGACTTCACCTGCGACACGGGCAGAAAGGTGAGGTCATAAGGTCATAAGGTCATCAGTCATCATGATGCTGATCTGACCCGACAGGTGAGCTGCTCTTACCTCCACTCGCGTACTCCATCACCAGGTACAGAGTTTTCTCCGTCTCCATCACCTCAAGTCACATCCTGCAGTGGTTCATGTGGTGGGGTCACACACACAGGCACATGACCTCACGTCATCACCTCCCTCACCACATGACAGTAAACACAACACCAACACATTCGCCCTGTTCTCCGGTCACCTCACAGTACTAACACTAACAGAGTTCCCCTGAACGCATCACCACAGAGCGGTCCAGAGGGAAGGCGCTCACCTGGCGGAACTTGGCTCTGGCCTCTTTTTCCTTCATTCGTCCGTGAGCCACCAGGTAGTCGAAGACTTCACCTGCGACACGGGCAGAAAGGTGAGGTCATAAGGTCATAAGGTCATAAGGTCATAAGGTCATCAGTCATCATGATGCTGATCTGACCCGACAGGTGAGCTGCTCTTACCTCCACTCGCATACTCCATCACCAGGTACAGCGTTTTCTCCGTCTCCATCACCTCAAACAGCTTCACTGGAAAACAACAGCAAAATAAGACTGCTGCCAAATACTGAGCCAGTGCTGTCAGACACTGAGTCCCACTGACGCCAAATACTGAGCCAGTGCTGTCTGACACTGAGTCCGCTGATGCCAAATACTGAGCCAGTGCTGTCAGACACTGAGTCCCGCTGACGCCAAATACTGAGCCAGTGCCGTCAGACACTGAGTCCCGCTGACGCCAAATACTGAGCCAGTGCTGTAAGACACTGAGTCCCGCTGATGCCAAATACTGAGCCAGTGCTGTCAGACACTGAGTCCCCCTGATGCCAAATACTGAGCCAGTGCTGTCAGACACTGAGTCCCGCTGATGCCAAATACTGAGCCAGTGCTGTCAGACACTGAGTCCCGCTGATGCCAAATACTGAGCCAGTGCCATCAGATACTATGAGATCTTATGAGATCTTATGAGAACTAGAAGCTGGTGGAGAAGCTGCAGCAGGAGGAGACTCACCGATATTTGGGTGGTTGAGAAGCTTCATCACGCTGACTTCTCTGAAAAGCTGAAAACACAAACTGAATCAATGAAGCTGAACCTGCAACAGGTTTTATTTCAATCAAATGTAAAAAGTGGTGACAGGTGAGGGGTCAGAGGTCACCTTCTGTAGGCTGGTGGGGTTCAGCTGAGTTTTGTCGATGATCTTGACGGCGACCTGAAAACGTGAAACCAATCAGACAATCAAACGTCATGGATCTGTTATGATTTCATTCATTTATTCATTTTATTTTCCACTATTATCAATACTCAACGAAACTTAAAGTGCTGAATCATCTTTATCCTCAGGTACAGATGTTTGTTCACCATGGACCTCAAACAGGAAGATACATTAGGTTTGTGTGTTCTCATTTGAATTATGACTCAAGAAATATCTTAATATCCAACAGAAACCTGACCCTGACCCCTGACCCCTGACCCGCCTGCACCTCTGACAGTCTCAGTGCCTGACAGTGTGTCCTCACCTCTCGGCCGGTCAGTGTGTGTCGTGCCAGCTTGACGTTGGCGAAGTTGCCTTTGCCTATGGTCTTCAGCAGTCGGTAGTTTCCGACATGCGGCGGTTCGTCTGTGAACGCCATCACAGAGCTGCGACATGGCGGCAGACTGTGGCGGCTCAGTGATTTGGTGGGTGGAGCCAGGGGCCCGGGGAGCCCGTCTGAACGCTTCTGCTGTAAGAGACACATCAACAAACATATTATTCCATCACTGACCGAGTCACAGTGAGCAGAGCGATATGACTCAGCACCATGTTAACACACAAACACAAACGCTCAGGTTTGACTCACACTGGTGAAAGGAAGCAGTCAGGTGATCCTCTTTTTTATGACTTTGAGGAAAAATGATGTTTTCTTGTTGTTGTTTTGTTTTTACAGGGAAACCAACAGTGCTGCCTCGACAGTGACTGGAGTTCAGTTCTTACTAACTTTAAATAGAATAATAAATGTAGGATTTATGTGTCTTATTGTGATGTTTTTTTATATTTGTTGGTCGTTATGCAGATTGATGCTGATGCTGCTCTAATTGATGTTAGAAAACCTGTACAAAGAACCAGAACAAATGAATGTGCCAGTGTCTTCTCAGAAAGTCCCTCCATAAACCTGAGGAGGACACAGGTGGACAGGCAGGTTGTGTCGGTCCTGGACAACAACAGCAGCAGAGTCAGGTGTGAGTCAGGTGTGAGTCAGGTGTGTGTCAGGTGTGTGTCAGGTGTATTATCTGCTGCTGGCCAGCGGCTGCTGGATCTGAAAGTGGAGCTGATAGAAACCAGTCTGACAGCGTCTGAACCTGCTGGAGGAGACAGACGCGTCTACTGTTACACCTCAGCTCTGGGATCCACTGCACCACCTACACTCTGATACAGTCGGTAACAGTGTTGTCAGGTCCCCATCACTGCTGATCACTGTGTCATGTGTGGTCTTCAGCTGCCAGGAGTCCACAGCTGGTGGATTTAATCAAAGTAATGATGTGCTGAGATCATCAACAGAAATCAAACTATCGAATCCCCTCAGGAAGAAAAACACAAAATGATGTTTCAGTCACCTCCTCCTCCAGCAGGACAGAGTGTGACGCAGCGTGTTATGACACACTGGCTAAACATGGACTTTTACAGTCTCATTCAACAGGTGAAATAAAAGTTCACACAGTCCACACCCACCCACCCGCCCCCCCCACAGAGAGGTTAGGGGTCAAAGTTCATGATCTGGTTGGATTTCAGTCTGCGTGACTTTATGTCTCTGTATCAGGTGGGTGAGGTGTGGGTGAGGGTGGGAGAGCATCCACTCACTGTGTCATGTGTGGTCTTCAGCTGCCAGGAGTCCACAGCTGGTGGATTTAATCAAAGTAATGATGGGCTGAGATCATCAACAGAAAACAAACTATCAAATCCCCTCCAGGAAGAAAAACACAAAATGATGTTTCAGTCACCTCCTCCTCCAGCAGGACAGAGTGTGACGCAGCGTGTTATGACACACTGGCTAAACATGGACTTTTACAGTCTCATTCAACAGGTGAAATAAAAGTTCACACAGTCCACACCCACCCACCCGCCCCCCCCACAGAGAGGTTAGGGGTCAAAGTTCATGATCTGGTTGGATTTCAGTCTGCGTGACTTTATGTCTCTGTATCAGGTGGGTGAGGTGTGGGTGAGGGTGGGAGAGCATCCACTCCCATTGGCGGGGACTCCCATGGTGAACCTATGTGTTGCCATGGTGACGCAGGAAGCCTCAGCAGCTGATTTCACAGTGAAGCAAAGAAAAGACTGTGGAGTGATTCATCAGTGAGGAGAATGACTGCTTCATGCCTTTACTGAGAAAGACCACACGTGACACAGTGACCGAGGTCTCACACACACAATGACACAACACAACCCCCCCCCCACACACACACACACACACACACTAAACCCACACACACACACTAAACCCCACAGCTGCTGGGGAGAACCAAACGGAGCAGGTTCCTACTGATGGAAACTCTGGATTGACTGACGAGGCCAAAGCTAATGGAGGCTTCGTTGTTCTGTTGGGAACGAGATTATATGAAGAAGAAAACGTTGTCGTGACACAGCCGACCGCTCTCAGTGCGACTTCCAGCGGACTGAGGGGAATAAACATCCCTGTTGCCACATCCTGTTGTGTATTTTGGGAAAAATCAATCGTGAAGAGACGGCTGGCAGCGACTGCTGCTGCTGCTGCTGATGTACATCACACGCAGGAGAAGGATAAAGGATCACAACTCTGACATTATACTTCATGCAAAAGTACAATGTCAGTATCATTACACAAACCATGATAATAGTTTTATCCAGTTTTCAAACAGAGGCATCAGATGTTTTGCTTCTCTCTCTCTCTGTGGGACATAAAGCCCAGTGATGTGAACCACACACAGGACCTGCACCTCCTGCATTAGCATGACAATATGGAGCCTGTGTTTACCCAGCATTCCTGCAAGGTCCATCGGCCCCAGCAACATCCAAACACGCCAACACCACAGCGCCTCTCGACATGGGCCCATCGAGAGGCGGAGAAACAACACGAGTCAGCGAGAAACACACCACGCCACAGAGCAGCAAGTGGACACAACCTTTGTGTCCACGTCCTGGTGTGAAGGAAACTACAGCTCTTCAAACGAGAAGGACAGAATATATGAGGCAGTGCAACAATCATAGGAACGACAGGAGCGCGTGCTTCCTGTTTGTAAAGATGTCAAACCCAGGACAGACCTGACGTCAGCTGCATCAGTCCATCCATCACCACAGGAAGGATCAGAGCTGCACAGAGGAGGAGATGCTCCATGTTCTCAGGTCTGGTTTTCCACACCGTTACAACACTGAGCTTCAGGAGAAAAACTACATCCTCACTGTTTTCTCCCACATCGTACAGTCATTTGTGTTTGTGTCGGCCTTCAGGTGGCGCTCAGGAGGCAGAGCAGGTGTCACCTGACCAGAAGGTCTGTGGTTTGATACGTGTCCTTGGTGCAGGTCTGGCAGATACAGAGGGCTTTGACTGAAGATGTTTACACACAGACTAATGTCAAATGTGCAGAAAATAATAAAAACAACATCAGTTTGAAGAAGGTTTAGTCCACAACAACACAATAATCTGCCTGCTTGTGTTGTTCCACAGAGACAGAAACGTTTAACATCCTCACAGATGGGATGAGTTGTGTGAACACGATGATGACGACGACAACAAAAACTCTGAAACAGACCCAGAGTTAGATCTGGCCTCTGCTGCTGAGTCAGCAGACCAATCACAACTCATCTGCTTTAAAGTGAGACTTCATCACCTCTCACCACTGATAAACACTGATGAACACTGATAACCACTGATAAACACTGATAAACACTGGAGCCAGAGCTGCATGAATGAACAGCAACTGATCCAAAGATAACACTCAAAGTTTGTTCCTAATAAAATGACTGTCATTAAGAGTAAAGCAGGTTTAATGTACATTAATAATAAAGCCATTAAACTGCAGCATTACTATACAACATGTATACACACACATATATAAAACTCATATGTGTTATGGAATAAAACATATTATGAATAATAATAATAATATGTGTTGAGACGATGAAACACGGATCAATAAGACTCATCAGTGATCAATAACTGAACCAGAGGAGACTGATCGACTCACCGGCGCCTGCTCGGACTCACTGACCGGGGTCAGAGGCATCCTGCCGGACATCTTCCTGCTCTCACTCCGGCTGGAACATCTCCTCCACCGCCGGCTCCTCCAGCTTCTCCACCGCCGGCAGACAGGCCTCCTCAGCCGGCGTCAGCGGGAGCAGGGAGACGGAGAGGGAGGAGCGGGGCGGCGGCCGCAGGGAGGGGGGGGGGCTGTCAGAGCCGCATGGAGACAAAGAGGGGGTGGGGGTGGGGGGTTAAAGGAACAATCCTCCAGCACCAGACCAAAATCAATCCCACCTGGAATATTCTGACGTCATCATTTATATACATGTATATTATATACATAGTGCTGTGTGTGTGTGTGTGTGTGTGTATATATAAAGACGTATTTATAAACATTTACGTCATCATCATCAATATCTTAAAACAGTCACTTTATTCTGAAGTCATTTAGTTTGTAAGATTCTCTTATTTTGAAACACTTCTCTAACGTTTGAAAGATGACTGACGTCACTTCGTCGGTGCAGAACTAATGACGTAAGCACGTTTTTATAAATGCTCATAAATGTTTATTGAATCATACACAATACTCTGCCAGGAAAACCCAGTTTTCCAACTGCACCCAAACGCATCAGTGAATGTAAGGATGGGCTTGTATCAGGTGAAGAGAAAAGAGGTAAGTAAACACAAAAGGTCACAAACACACAAAGGTTGTTGCTTCTCTGGACTCGTTTAGAGTCTGAAATTGTGTTTGTGTGTCTGTACGTTATTGTAGTCATGTTCATTTTTCATGTTGTGCTGCCACCTGGTGGTTTTGCAGCACGATCATGTGTTTAAGTGGAAGATAGTTTATTAACAGAGTTCAAATTTAATTTTAAACACAAATACCTGATTAAACTGACCAATAAACTGTAAACACATATTCATACACAAATACTAAATAAATAAATATTTCATTAATACACTAGTTTCCTTTTATCTCTAATTGCTGTAAAAAACAATGCTTATTTGAGACATGTTGCAGACACGTGATCCATAAAGACACAACACTATGATATAAATGAGGGTGGTACTTACCTCACTCCTGATGGAAACACCAGGTGTGTATCTGCTCCACCTGCTGAGGTCACCTGTGTCAGAGGCTTTTCACAGCTGTCTCCTGCAAAACACAACAATCAGCTGATAATTCTCTGCAGCCAGTTAGAGTTCCCATCCATTCATAAAATTCACTCTATTGTCTGAAGAAACAAAAATATATTCTGAATTCTGGCTTTAAGAAGTCACACATTTAAATCAATATTGAAAATGGACGATATTTTCTTTTCCCATGTGGCCCCATTGCACCATTCTTAGAAGCAGCCTCCTTCCAGACATCTGCACATTAATAAACACAATCTCAAAAGACCAACACAACGATGTTTTGTAGGAGCTCAGTTTAATATTGTACTTAAAAATAAATTAACAAAAATAACTTCAAAATGCAACGGAAGAGCAAAAAACAACAAGAAAAAAACAAAATCCAGATTATAAACATTCCTTGCTAGCAGGGGATGATGTTCATGTAAGATTAAATTTACAAATATATTTATAAAAAAGGAATTTATTAGACATATCCACAAATCACAAAAGCATTCCTTTACATCCAGTGAGCTGAATGTGCTCTACCACCCAACCATTGTTCTTCCAGCTACAAAAAGATCTAGAAAATTTATATTTATATATGTATATATTTCATACACATGCCCTATGTGTGGATGCAGCTGTAAAAAAGAAAGAAAGAAAGAAAAGCCTGTAAAAAAACAGAGAGCACTCAGTGGTGATATTGTTTATGGAATGATAATTAAGTTAAAAAAACAAAAAAAACATGATTTACCAAATAACAACATGACGACCTCTGACCCTAACATACAAAGTTTGAGGTCAGTAATGATCTTTTCAGTCATCTGATTCACACAGTTTGGCTTTAAAAACTGAAAAACCAGCAGTGAAAACGAGCGTCATCTCGAGTCTTAGTGTTTTACTATACAACTTCCTGGTGCTTCAAACACAGGAGGAGGTGAATCAGTCATCGGAGTTGTCGAGATGAGGAGGAAAGAGGAATGATGAAGAGGAAATAACACTCAAGTTAATGATTTAAATATTATCTACAGGTGAATCTGAGGTAAAAAACGAATTAAAAAGCTTGTACTCTGAAACACATTACAGCTTTAAGACCAACCAGGCTAAATGTGGAACTGGTAAGAAACGAATCAACATAATTCAAACAAAAAGTCGTTCCGGGTTTTGGTAAAGTGGCATATTTCCTGGGCTTACTTTCGGGAGATGAGTATCAGTCTCGGGTTTGGAGCTGGAGCTGTGGTGGAAGGCTAAACAGAGACTTCCTAACAACCACTCACTTCAGCTCCGCCCTTAACGCACAGACGTGACCTCGATATCTGCTCGAATCATCTCACTCTCACGAAAAAGTGCTGTTGAAGTTCTAAAATAAACAGAACAAAAACGTCGATATAAATACTGAAAATCTCAAAATAAGAAAATCAACATGTGATCTGATGACAAACTGGTCTGAAGTAGCAGCAGCAGCAGGCTCATCTGTTGGTCAGTACGACAACTGTCTAAAGTTTGTCTAATTTCAGCTCGTCTACTTTTCCAGAGTCCAACATCTACTGAAGGCTTCGATGAGTAGTGACAGTAACCATGCACAGAGAAGTTGGAACTGTGGAAACAAGCACATGAATTTTTCAAGTTCATGTTCGAGGATCTCCAGACAGATCAGTCATCACTTGATTGTGTTTGTGTAATTTTTTTTTTTTTACAATCAGTGAAGCTGACCTGATCCTGTTTCATCCAGCTACAGTCAAGTCACAGAAATTAAGTTCTGGATCTGAGCAAGCAAGAAAAACGTCCCTGAAACCAATCGGCTGTCTGGACCTGGCCTGCTCTCTCTGACCTCTGAGTAAAGCTGTAAACTTTGGTTGTGGCGTCTCGTGGTGACGCCACTGGCAACACAAACTAACCTGATGGAGACGACAGGAGGGAGGGGAGAGCAGGGAAACCACGAGGGGAGCGGTGAGGACGGTTTCTGGTCATGCTCTTCACTTATACAGTCACATAAATGGGAATCGTTAAAGTGGACAGGTGCAGACACACCTGGAATGACAGTAATAGAATGATGGCCCCTCCCACAATAAATACCTTAACCCCACCCACCTAATAAAATACAAACAGCTTTGTCCATGTCAACAGCGAGTTCTTAAACCTGCAGCCAACGTGGCAAGAAACCTTCATCTACAGAAATCAAGACTGATTCACGAGCCTCAAAGCGTCCTAAGATGGCTGCTTCCAAACCGAGCAGAGGGGGAGAGAAAGGAGAAAGTGACACGAGGAGTGCTGCTGCTAGTTTTTCTTCTTCACGTTGTTGTTTGAGTTGAGCTGGAGCCGCGGGGCTGGGATCAGGCTTCCTAGTGGGACTCGACTCCGAGCCATCTCAAAGAGTTTGGAGAAAACCTTAGAGGAAGAGAGAGAGGAAGAGGGTAGAAACACACTTGGTAAAAGAAAATAAAAGATGTTAAAAAAAAAAAAAAACCTCGACATGTAGAGTGCGTTTCTGATCAGTTTGGTTTGAACACGCCACCAATGTCACCAGAACAAAATGGCAGACGTTTCAGCCATCTTTATATACGATCATTGATCGTCTTGATATACAGGCGTGATTGTTGGATAACATTTTCTTACATGCTATGAAGATTCTTTCCTGGAAAAAACACAACCTTCACAATAAAATGAACATGGACAGCGGCCATGAAGCTCTCACCTTTCGTGGAGTCCTCTGGAAGCATTGAGAGAGAAAATGCAAAGATGTAAGTGAAGGAGAAAAGTGATTTTTTTAACCCTTTTCTTTTCTGGATTCTGTGTCAATGCAACAGTGAATCATACTGATTAATGGTGACATCACTGAGCCAGAGACCAGAGCAGAAACACTGTCTTTGTGACGGCACGTCTCTCAATCAGTACAAATCAGTTCAGTTCTACCAGATGACGTAGAACTGACAGATGGACAGATGACGTCCATGTTCAGAAGTTTCGATGTGAAAATATTTCAGTACATTCTAAAGAGGTGAAACAGAGAGGTGTTTACATGAAGAGGCTCACCTGTTCCCAGAGGGTTTCAGCCACCTGGTCGATGACTCCTCCCACCTCACGGAACTCTCCAGAGTATTTCACGTAAGCCCAGATGCAGAGCGCCGTCAGAGCTACGCCCATCACAAGGTTGCAAAGCGTAGCCACAGAGTTGATCCCCACAAAGCCTGTGACCAGCGACACCACGTACATGACGAACATGACGGCGAACAGCGTGGCAGGCGTCCGAGCTGCGTGGAAGATGTTCTTGCCCTCGTTGTGCTTGCTGAAGTTGGTGTAGGCCTCATCCAGCTCGGCCTCCAGCTGCTCCTGGTATCGCTGGCAGAAAGTCTCACCCCCCATCTTCTTCACCGACCGGAAGTGCCGCACAGACCCCTGCCGCAGCTCGAAGTGGCGACGCTCCAGCTCCGCTGGGGAAATGTACGGCTTATCTCCACCACAGATCTGAAACCATGTGACAAGACAACGCAGCAAGAAACTGTTAATCTGAATCACACACTGACTGGAACTGTTTTATGGGCCTGGGTGTGTTACCTGCTCCATGCTCTTGTTGTACATGTCTTTGGCTCCTGCTACAGCTGCAAGGTTATTAGCTTCAGCTGTTGCCTGGGTAACAGATGACACAACATGAGATCTTTCTCATCTGAGGATGCAGTTTGTTATGGACATAATTATATACTGAACTCTAATAACAAACCATTTACTGTCAACTACAAATAAACACATGAACAGTTCAAAAAGAGAACAGTTTTTTTTTTTATTCTAGGTGAACCAATAATGAACTGTGATATAAGTTGTAAACAGAACTATTAAATCATCCAAGCCCAAGACATGTCTGTGGATTTTAAAGGCATGTTCATATTTTTTAAAAAATAAATAAATAAATAAAAAATCTAATTCTCAACATTCTCATGGTCCTCAAATTAATCACGCGTGTCATATGCTTCTAAATCTGAAATTAAAATTGTCATATTTAACCACACCCAATACAAAATATAACATTTTCACATAAAGAGTTTCTGTAAAAAAAACCCAACAACACATGGAAATAGTTTAATATGTATAACGTGTATAAAGTATTTTTTCCTTGCGGGGAAATATTTATGAGACATTCATATACATTATATATATACAAATATACATGATCAAAAGTTGAGTTGAGTTTGAGAAAGTCTGTGACATGTTTTGCAGGCGACTGTATAAGATGAACTCACCTGCAGCATTGACTTGGGGTGAGGAAGCTCCTCCCCCTGGTAGATCTTCATGTAGGCCTGAAAACAACACAGAACAAGAGGGTCAGTTATTTCTCTTTGTACAAAGTGCAGAAATAACATATAGACAAATGGATCAATGGAAATATGGGTGAGTAAATACAGTATAGGTCCACACGGACATGTTTAATACAGTGTTTGCACGTCCTGTCGCTCCATCAAAACAAAGCCCTGCTCTCACTTTTCACCATCACTGTTCCTCCTTCAGAGGATCTTCTGTTATTAAGCGACCGGCTGCTTCCTGTTTACATCTGGATGAACATGACTTGCATATGTGACTGGTCATATGACTCAGGTGCGTTAGCGTGAGCAGAGATTATTTCTGAGGCACAGGTAGAAGAGGTCAGAGGTCTTTTTTTTTCTATGACTGTGTAGATGGAGCATATATAAATAAAACACGTGGGGGCTATAGAATCACTCTACACTGAGCAAGTGACCACAGCAACACTCAAACAATATGCTAACTGACTTTGAAGTACTGGAGCAGGTCTCTACAGGTGACTTTCACTCCTCCAATCTCTTTCTCCACCAGGTTCTCTGGAGAGAGCAGCGTCGGGATGAGGGAAACCAGCTCACGCTTAAACTCCTCATCAATATCTGAAACAAACACAAACCACCAGTCCAAAAGACGTGACCACTACAGTACACATGACATTCTCAGTGACGATTCAGTGACACGTCTGACCTCTGAGGCGGCCGTCAAACTGAGGGTTGGTGGCAACCTTGAGGCCGGGGTGAGGCAGCAGGAAGCAGGTGATGTTAGAGAAACAGGAGTGAATGTGCTTTCTGACGTTCTGCAGCTCCTCGTGTTGGTTCTGCTTCACCTAAACAAAGACATGAACACGTTCTCACATTTGCTTCGTAAATGTGAGACAAGTACATTTACACATTCAAACGTGGTTACTGAGGTTGGAAGAGATGAAAAACAGTCAAGAAACAAGAAAAAAACCCACCAATGACAAACCAGGAAAACAAAGAAATACGTTGTTAAACTCGCCTGCAGCCGTTTTTCCAGGAAGCTCATTCCTCCTTCCAGGCCGTATGGATGTTCATAAGGGTAGCTCCAGTCTCGGATCAGGAACATTAGAGTCTGAAAACAAAGGACACGTTCAGGTTACTGATCCAGGATCTGTACTTTGTTAAATTAAAGGCTGTTTAAATGGGACTGTAAATACAGATAGATGACAGAAACACATAATGCTCACATTTCTGATCAGTTACACTATAATTAATTTTGTAGTAATATATATAAAAACAGGCTGAGACATCATGATTGACAGCTTATTGATCAGGTGGGTGCAGGAGTGAGACTTTAACACCAGGCCTTTGATCAGTACTGATTCCAAGATAGCTGCATATCTCTCAATACAGTCAGCGATTGTCTTTTGTATTTATCTCTCACTGTGACTCTCCCTGAGGTTTCTGTGTTTTTCCCCTGTTAAAAAGAGTTTTTTGTCAGATTGTCTTCACCCTTGCTGAGGGTGTAGTAGGTCAGAGGAGGTGTAATATGGCTATAAAAATAAAATTTGATTTATCTTCACATGGTGTCTACGTTATAAACCTGGTTTCAAACACTGGAGACAGTGACCACATGAGCAGATCATACCTGGAAGGGTTTCTCGTAGACCTCCTCCATGGCCAGTCGTCCATACTCGGTAAAGAGCTGAGGAGGAAAAAGTCCCAAATTGAATCAAACAACAGCAACCATGTAAAATGTGACAGTTTTGTCCAGGAAACCATATAATGACCTGAAATCTGAAATAATCCTGCTCAAAGTTGAAACTAAAAATGACCGACATGGACCATGTGGAGTTTGGTGGTTACACAGATGATTGTACAGGGTTCAATAAACAGGAAACCCATTATAGTGTCAGACACCTGGAACAGCCTGAACCTTTCAGCTTTATGAATACGTGTTTAATTCAGTGTCACAGAGGTCATCTTCAGTAAATGTGATGTTTCTGCTAATACTTCTGGTTTGATTCGGAATGATTCTAATAACATGGTTGCAGATGGATACTGACCTGTAGGTGCTGAAGGTCGTCTTCCTGGACGTTCTGCGACAAGTTGTACACCTGAAAACACACACAGACAGTCAACCAGGACCATTTCACAAAGGCTTTCATCACTCCACGCTTCAGGCAGGGGATGAGAACATCAGGGAACATGGAGACATGAACTTCATGGATACTTCTCAAACTGAGAATTAAAACTTGACACAGACGTGGGTTACTTTTTTCCTCTCGAGCAGTTTTAACTTTAACTCCCATTATTTGAAAAAAAAAAAAGAAAAAAAAGAAAAAAAAAGCTGACCTGCACAGAGCTGGTCATGGTGCTCAGAGCAAACACTGTGGCACAATCTCTGATGGTAGACTGGCTGTCAAACGCCCCCTGTGTGTCCATTAGTAGAACTGCAACCTGCAACAGCACAGTCATTTCATGAAGAGGCCATTTCTGTTTGTGGTCTTATAAACATGATCGCTGGGGGACGGGCTATGAACCAACCTTACTGCCATCTGGTTTCTCCACCACAAAAACCTCGCTCCAGGCCAGGATGCCTGTGGTCTCCCTCTCACAGCCGCCACGCCAGGTGAAGCCTGTCAAAGGCTCGCCCTCACCGCCGATCCACGAACCAGACTGGAAGAGGACGAGAGAAAGACAGAGAGCTTACAACACAACAGCCTCACAACAACCTCACACACAAAACAAAATGACATGTTGAAAAGCACATTGAGACATTTCTGGATTTCCTGGGTTATTTGTTGACTATATATTTGGTCTGTCTTCTCACCTTTTTCTTCTTTGCTAGCTCTTTGGTTGTTGCGTCCTATGAGTATTTGTTATTTGAATCGGAATCATACTATGTAAACTCATAGCAATAATAAACCAGATGGAAGAGACTTTTGGTACAAACAGATTTTCTGTGTTTATAGTCTGTTAAAGTGTATCTGTCACAAAATATTAGTTTGAAAATGTGACATTTTTAGTAAATCAAAGTAATTCATCACATTGATGCAGACATTATATGAATATGAACTGAATACCTTCTGCTTTGTAAACACATTAAACAAACAGGAGAACTTTCTGTCCACACACACTATATTCACAGTTAATTCCATGGCCTCCTAATGATCATAACGAGAACACATACAGGGAGTATGTGATTAATCAGCTAAAGCATGAGTGGTGTTTATTCCACACATAAGGCTGTCTTTATGTGAGCAGACGTTGTGCTGGTGTCAAATCCTCTTTTCCCTCAGGACTGTTCCTCTGTGCTTACAGTCGATTAACACGGTCAAAGGTTGGTTCACACATCAACACACTCAGAGTTCAGAGTCTCGGCCACAACCAGCAGACTTTCAGAGAGACCGCTGCACGTTGACACCAGATCTTTAGAAAGTCGCCATCATGCGAGCATTCAATGATGAAAAGTGAAATTTAGGACTATTAAGTTCCACTTTTGTCTTCTAAAACTTCTAATCTGGTGCTAATGAACAGAAAACATGGAAAATAAAACAGTACAAGTTTGTAAAGCTGATCAAAAATAAACGGTTAATCATTTGATAATAGTTTTATCAGTTTAAACCGGTCAGTGGAGACGTTGTGTCTGGCTGACTCTGCAGTATCACATCTACCTGTTTGTACATGTAGCGCAGCATGAAGTCCAGCAGGAAGGACTTGCCCTTGCGAAAAGCTCCGGCCACAGAGACGACTACCACATGGAGATCCCGCACCTCCTCCTGCAGCAGCAGCCTCTCCAGCGCCTCCTCCTGCAGGGTAAACGAGTGCTCGTCCTCCTCAGCTGTCACGATCTGCACGGGACCGGCCAGGCCCACCTCCTCCTCCAGCAGTTCACCTTCCTCCTCTTCACGCATCATCTGGGACATGTCTGGATGAAACCTGTGGTCACCTGAGAGGCCAGAGTTGATAATAAGGGACAGTGACAGTTTTGGGTACTTGTACTAAAACCGATTAGATGTGACATTAAGCTTTAGTAGTATTACATAGAAGAGAGACAGAATCCAAACAGCCGTGACAGAACCAGGTACACATGGACCTGAACCAGGTAGACATGGACCTGTATCTGCTCCCACAGAGTCATAACTGGAGCTGCAGCGATCTATTGTTTTTATAATCGATTATTTTCTTCGATTCGATTAAATTATTATTTAAATGGCCAAAAAAAAGAGTAAAAATGTGAAAAAGACATGTCTGAAAATGACAAACAACTTGTTCTTTATTTCAGAACCAGCTGAAACAACAACCACAAAAAGCATAAAAGTAAAATGATGTATAAAACATTATCCATATAGAAATGACAACAACAATAATAACAGTATAAAAGTATATATGAAAATATCTATATATTTATAGATATTGATATTTGACATTAACAATTTGTTTTTTCTTGAGCTAACGACATACTAGCGACTGCTACATACGTTCTGAGCGTTCATTTACGTATTAACTAACATATTAGCTCCAAATTGTAACTGAATATTTTTTATAATGGATCTGAATCAATGAATCATTTCAGCTCTGGTCATAACACCTCAAACCTCTACCACCACCAGCACAAGAATCATGTGGACATGGAGAACCTTATCTACATCTGTCTGCAGTCACAGAGGCCAAGTGACTGGAGTTAGTGAAGCTTCACAGGGCAGAGCCATGAGGAAACCTGAGGGACATCACTGCCAGGGCAGGATGGAGGGTTGGTTTACTGTAAATATTCAGAGCCAAAGTCATTTTTACTAATGAAACTTAGAGCTCCTTCTATGGTTTAACGGCTACACGTCACTGACCTGCAGCTCTGAGAGTCTGAATGTTTCACAAAGGCAAAGATCTGTGCTTCAGCTTCAGGGACTGAACCTGGGATGTGCGGCGTTCGCCCAAGATGGCGTCATGTGACTCCATGGTTAACTGAAGCGGCACAAGTGTCCCGTGGCTTCATGGGCAGACGCACAGTCATGTCAGTGTTTGAGAGCTGGGCCGGTCATGTTAGAGCTCTGCATCCAGCTACACAACAGTGTGAGCTAAACGTATTCATTATATATAAAGACCCTCAAGAGGTTAAACAGCAGAAAGCAAATAAATGAATCAATGTTGCCAAGATAACGTTCAGAAAAACCCATCATGTGAAAGAGCAAATCAAATGTGACCGAGTCATGTGACCATCAGCGGAGCAGAGGAATCTGGTTCTGTAACCACAGACAGACTGGTCTGCCAGTGTTTCTGTGTGGAGACATGAAAATGACTCCCGCGTCACATGACCACAGACGCCTCAGGTTTAGTCCCACTGAGATGTGAGCACAGTGAGCAGCTCTTCTCCACAGGTCAGGACAGACAGGCACATTCACCATTCACCCAGTTATAATTAATTAAACTATCAGGTGTTTAGCAGCTGTAATGGATCCATGCTGCAGAGCGAGACCCTGTCAAACATGTTCTGACCCATAATGCAATTCAGCTGTACAGTCAGCTGGAGGAGCCATCATCAGCTGGTGTGTAGGACCTGTCAGACCTCTAACCCTGCCAGGCCCCATTCAGAAACCGATCACTTCTCAAATGACTGCGTGTCTTTGGAAAACACACTGCGCTTGTGAGAAGATAAACAACACTGACCAAGCCCTGGGGAAGCCACCTTTGACTCGGCGTGTGTGTAACTACATGACAAAATCTACACAACACTGTTTCCCCCACATTTCTGAACAACATTCTGTATGAGTCGATCCGCTCCGAAAGACCAGTTTTCCAGAGGATTCTGTTGTATTTGTGTGGCTGAGACATTAGCTGGCTAGCATCCTGTGTCTGCTACTGTGAAACCCCTGCACCGTGTGTTAGCATGTGGAGGAAGGTTAGCTTGCTAAAATCCGCTATTAACGTTACACGGACACAAGTCAGGTGTTTAACAACTGACTGACACAACGGGACAACGAAGAATTAGCTAGAAGACGCTAGAGGCTGTTAGCAAAGCGCTAACAACAAACACATTCACCTGCAGGTGAGGCGCTAAACAACAAGCCTGACAGCGGCTGCTCCGGTACAGCACACCGCCGCACAGCGGACAGAGGCCGCGTCGGTTTAACCAGGACCCCGCGGCGTGTCTGTCCGGTGATGTCTGACCGCTCGGACACGGCGGGACACGGCGGGACGCTGCGACCCGCAGCGGGATGCCAAACAGACGCGGTTATTCGACGGAGCGAAGCCGCCTGCGGTGTCACTTTAATACCGTTCACCGTGATGGAATCACCCGGCAGCGGAGGAGAACATCCAGGAGGCCCGGGCTAACCCGGCACATAGCCCCGGTGTGTGTTCACTTACCCCCGGTGAAGACGCTGTTTGTGTGATTCCGCTGCTTCAACCTGTTCTCCTCCGCCGCCATCTTTCTTGACTACTGCTCGCGCCAGTCCGCGTTGACGTCACTGGGGCCACGGCGGTGTCCGCGCTAAGTATGGTAACCAGGCCCCGCCCCCTGTTTAGCTAGCTGCTAGCAGCTGCTGCTAACACGAATCTGAGTCTAAAATACAGCAGCTCCTAAAAAGAACCGTTTCCTTCTCTTAATGTTGTTTTTATTTCATGTCGTCGACGTGAACGTTAGTGTTGCTGTTACAGCGATTTCTTGTAACAACATGTGTAACAACACGTGGTGACATGTTAACATACTGCTAACTACCTCATGTTTCATTTCACTATTGGGTGTATTTCTGCCAGAAACCTCCATCCTGTTCCATTAAAAGTACAACCTGTCCCCTCACGTTCACTACGGAAAACTCTGAGCTGCACTTGTTGTTACCGTGGTAACCGCCTCCTCAGTGACATCAGCTCCAGCAGGCCTAACAGGCTCCTCAGAACCTCTGAGCCTGTGTTTCAGGCTGAATGGGAGAACCTTGTGACTTGTCTGTAGAAAATGGATTTGAATGGAGACAGTGGGCTGATGTCCTCCTGTCTGTCTCATCCTGGATGCTGGAGTCAGGAACAGGAACAGGACGGAGAAGGCTGCAGGCTCTGGACCTGGTTTACGCCGTCTGCAGGTTTTATCAGACGACAGTCTCATCACACCTGGAGCTGACGGTGTGGTTGTTACCTGATAGCAGAGCAGTCTCTGTCCTGGTCCATACGCAGCCTCTAGAAGACACGCATTATTATTTGTGTTTTCAAACTGGTCTCAGACTTAGCTGGGATTAACGAACAGCATCACCACAACACATCCCACAGAGAGGTGACAACAAGCCAGAGAGAAATCTGTCTGTTCTCCAGGAACCAGCAGAAAACATGGATCTCCACCGTCCAGCCACCGACAGATCAGTCTTTGTCCTGCAGATGAATATGTTCAGTCAGTGTGTAGAGTCACAGCGCTGCAGGACACACACACATCTCACACATATGATCACACATGTGGTCTCTGATGAGAACAATCAACCAGCTGCACCGTCCTGACCAAACACAAAAAGAAACATTAATTTTTAAGTCTTTATTGTCAGTTACACATATCATTTATCCTGAAAACTAAAGATCCACACAAATGTATTATTGCTCAAAGAGACACTGTTGAACCAAGTAAATAAAGATTTCAGTCTGAAAAGAGTCAATCTGTGCTTTTATGCCCAGTTACATCTGCATGATAACTGTAAACATCTACCCCCCCCCGCCCCCCCTGTAAAAACTCACCCAGATGATGTAAACACAGGAAATACATCAGGTAAACGACACACTGACCTGAACAAACGTCTTTTCTAACCTGACAGCAGAAGTTAAAGCTGCCAGCCAATAATTCTAACCAATAGACAGGGATGGATTTCACAGATGTACAAAAACAGGAAGCTGTGGAGGGGAGTGGTAGCAGATAGTGATTGGCGGTTATGGCAGCTCACAGGGTCACGTCCCAACATGTAGAGAAAGGAATTGAATTTAAACGAGTTGTTAAAACGTCTCCTACGTGAACATGTGACCGTGTGTCAGAGCAGAGGAGTTTAACTGTCAGCAGCAGCTGTATCTTCTCTTGTTGCGGTGAACGTGTTTCCTGTGTGTGCGTGGATCTGGAGCCGGGACTGTGTCAACCATCTTGTTTTGTGGGTCACAGGTGGGAGGAGGTGGAGAAGCAGAGTTTCAGGGTGAAGGGGTTGGAGCTGTCTGCAGGTCAGAGAGAGCGGGAGAGAACACGACACGTGATGGTGATGTCACCAAAAACATACGTTAACATCACTCCCTGTCCTGGTTGACAGCAGGTACAGGCTGAGGAGACAAACCTGTGGTCACCTGATGTGATGGACACAAAGAAACCAGATTCCAAACATTTTGCATTTGATTGATTGATCGTTATTTCAGGAAATTAGCGACCAACTGGTTTTGGCTGATTGGCTGTGGATTGTTCTTCCAGTTCCTAGCGTCAGTTTCAGTTGAGCACTTACCTGGAATTCTGATCTGGTGATGGTTGAGGACGGTCAGAGCTTCCACAGCTTCAGTTTTACTGTCAAACTCCAACAGGCCGGACAGAGTCTTTGAGCTGGCTGCAGGGAGGTGGAGGAGGAGAGGAGACGAGGTCAAGCAGCTGAAGATGGCAGACAAACGGTCCTGATGTGCGGAGTTACGTCTTCTCAGAGTGTGATGGTTTATACTCACGCTTCACATCAAAGACCTTGAACTTGCTGAAGACAGGAACATGGTGTTCGTCACAGAGCTGTGGAGAACAGAGAGATGCCGGATGTCTGACTGTTCCCTTTCTGCTTGTTCTTTCTTATTCATTATTTAGGAGTTCCACAGGGCTCCATACTCGGCCCTATATTCCTTTTTCGTCTTACCTCCAGAGAAAACCAATGCCTCCGGAGCTGTGACCTCACCTGGTGAAGCTGTTGTTGACTGAGGGTGGGCGGGGCGTTGTAGAAGTGCAGGACGGCAGCAGGTGGCTGGATGATGTTCCTGCCGCTGTGTTTGGTGCTGAAGCGGTTGTTTCTGGTCAGAGTGAAGTCCTGGTAACTGCTGCTGCTGCCGTCGGCCAGCTCAAAGACCTGACTGGGAATCAACGTCTGCTGCTTGGATACGCTGCGGGAGGGACGGAGGGACGGATGGACGGAGGGACGGCGGGAGGGGAATGATGAACAAAGCCATGGAAACAAAACAGATGGTTGCAGTTTGGTGATAGGTCGGGGACATGATGTTTGATAAAACTGAAGCTATAGGAACGTGATATAAGGAAAATGAAACATGCGGCTTAGAAATAAAACGGAAAGTGGAAAAAAACATTATGGAAAAAAGAAAATATATCTTGACCTAGAACAAAATGTCTGAGGCCTGACCTTTACCCCAGACCTGACCCTGACCCAGCCTGAGAGCTAAGTTCTCCCACATGTTAGCGTAACGTTAAAGGGTCTCACCAGACAGTCAGTTTTTTGCCAAACAGCTTGACGCCGTTGAGGTGAGTCACAGCTCGGTCCACGGCATACTCGTCTCCCATCTCCACCAGCGCCGTGCCTGGAACGCTCTTCATGAACTTCACCTACAAAAAAGACGTTACAGACTCAAACAGAAGGAGTTGTCTGAGAACAGGGTCAGGGGTCAAACGTAGAATGTGTCTGTGGTGACAGGAGTCATCACTGTCATTTATCGACTGTGCCACACACCGCTGTTTATTTTTCACTGGGGGTCAGGAGGGGCACACATACACACACACACCTTCTCGATGTTGCCATAGAGACAGAAAAGGTTGAAGATGCGGCCACAGTTCATCTTGGTGGGGTGGAGGCCGCTCACCATGGCGACAGAGCTGGTGACTGAATGCCCCAGAAGGGAGGAGGAGGAGGAGGAGGAAGACGCGGCTCTCGGGAGGAGCGACGGGTAGGAGATGATGTCCTGCACCTCCACACCGCGCCTCCTGTACCTGCAGTTAGAGGGCAGAGGCAGCAGGGGGCAGTGTGGACCTAAGGACAAGCACACACACCCAAAATGCTTTGGAATCCAAACAACTGAAATACTGACAAAGCACAGAAAGACACACACACACACACACACACACACACAGGTGGACAGACAGACAGACGGATGGACAGGCAGACAGACGGACAGACAGACGGATGGACAGGCAGACAGACGGATGGACGGACAGGTGGACAGACGGATGGACAGGCAGACAGACGGACAGACAGACGGATGGACGGACAGGCAGACAGACGGACAGTACCACTGGATGGATGCTCTCCCAGGATGGCCTGACGTTGCCTCCCCCTCCCCCTCTCTGCAACACACAAACATTTTAAAGATTAAAGTTCCACCAGGCAATGTCTCTCTCTCTTTCTCTCTCTCTCTCTCTCTTTCACACACACTTGGTTTCTATAGCAACGGCCAGGGCTGAGAGTCGGCCACATTGCGGACACACACACACACACACACACACACACACACACATTAAGGGCAGAGGTGGGAGGAGAAAGTTAAAGCTCAGCAGCATCACCACCCACCAACAGACTGCAGTTACACCTCTTTGTCTCTAGGTGGGGCTCAATGCTCTCTACCCTACTTTACCTGTAATCTGGAGCATCCTGGTGGGATGGGTCAAAGCCAGCGTGTGTGTGTGTGTGTATGTGTGCGTGTGAGTATGAGTGTATGCGTGCATGCGTGCGTGCGTGCGCGTGCATGTGCACACGTGCATGTGTGTCCTACCTCGATGCAGGAGGAAGGGTTTGGTGTAATCCCAGCTGCTGTTGTCATTGCGGACGACGTTCAGTCTGTTGGGCTGCAGGGGGCGACAGAGCACAGCACCTCCATGTGGGTGTGTGTGCGTGTGCATGAGAGTGAGGGTGTGTATGTGAGTTGGTGAGCGCACTGGATGCGTGTGTTTACCCGAGCGTATTCGATCTTGAGCGTGCAGCAGCCGGCGTAGATGTCGGCCCCGTTCAGAACCAGTTTGGCCTTCTGAGCATCCTCCACCGACTCAAACGTTAACGAGCTCGTTAAGGAGGAAGAGCAGCCAGCCAATCAGGAGAGCGATACAAGACCATAACAACCTCACAGCTGTGACTCTTAAACTGATCTGTCTGTGTAAACCTGCAGTCAATAAAGTTAAAGTGAATTCAACCACACTGATCTGACTGTCAGGATATTCCACCATGGCCTGGATGCCGTTGCGTTTGAAGATGACGATGCGCAGGACGTTACTGACAGGGTTACACACAGTGTACAACACATCCTGCCAGAGAGAGAGAGGGAGAGAGAGAGAGAGAGGGAGAGAGAGAGAGAGAGGAAGAGAGGGGGAGAGAGAGAGAGGGAGAGAGAGAGAGAGGCACCGCATCACATGACAACATCCTCCTGATGACTGAAAGAATCATGGGGAAGGTTTTGGGTTGACTGAATCATGAGCTCTGACTCTTTGTGGGACTGCTGGTGGGGGCCTGCTGGTGGGGGACTGCTGGTGGGGGCCTGCTGGTGGGGGACTGCTGGTGGGGGACTGCTGGTGGGGGCCTGGGGAGAGAGAGGCACCGCATCACATGACAACATCCTCCTGATGACTGAAAGAATCATGGGGAAGGTTTTGGGTTGACTGAATCATGAGCTCTGACTCTTTGTTGGACTGGTGGTGGGGGACTGCTGGTGGGGGACTGGTGGTGGGGTTGGGGGACCTCAGAGAGAACCGTTTGATCATGGCAAAGGGGCAGCTGTTGCAGGACTCACCGTGGTGATGGGGTACAGCGGATTCTGGACGGAGAAAAGCAGGACGTTGTTTCCGCTGGTGGGGTCGTCGGTGGTGGGGGACTGCTGGTGGGGGACTGCTGGTGGGGGACTGGTGGTGGGGGACTGCTGGTGGGGGACTGCTGGTGGGGGACTGGTGGTGGGGTTGGGGGACCTCAGAGAGAACCGTTTGATCATGGCAAAGGGGCAGCTGTTGCAGGACTCACCGTGGTGATGGGGTACAGCGGATTCTGGACGGAGAAAAGCAGGACGTTGTTTCCGCTGGTGGGGTCGTCTGAATTAGTGGGTCTGGTGATTCTCTGGCTGGTGGAGAAGTTGAAGAAGGCCTGTTGTTCCGCGACATACACAGCCTCACGGGCCCCACGCAGCACACAGCGCTCCGCACTCTGCACGCTGTCAAACTCCACCAGAGCCTGACGCTTAAAGGGCATCATCATCACATAACTGCCAACAGAGGGCAGAGTGACAGACACAGAATCATCTCATCATCATCATCATCATCACCATCATCACCATCATCATCATCACCACCACCACCATCATCATCATCACCATCATCGTCATCACCATCATCATCATCATCATCATCATCACCATCACCATCATCACCATCATCACCATCATCATCATCATCATCATCATCACCATCATCACCATCATCGTCATCACCATCATCATCATCATCACCATCATCACCATCATCATCATCATCATCATCACCACCATCATCACCATCATCATCACCATCATCATCACCATCATCATTATCATCGTCATCACCATCATCATCATCATCACCATCATCACCATCATCATCATCATCATCATCACCACCATCATCACCATCATTATCATCATCATCATCATCATCATCATCATCATCATCATCACCATCATCATCATCATCATCATCATCATCAACATCATCACCATCATCATCATCATCACCATCATCATCATCATCACCACCACCATCACCACCATCATCATCATCATCACCACCATCATCATCATCATCATCACCATCATCATCATCATCACCATCATCATCATCATCATCATCATCAACATCATCACCACCATCATCATCATCATCACCACCATCATCATCATCATCATCATCATCACCACCATCATCATCATCATCATCATCATCAACATCATCATCATCATCATCACCATCATCACCATCATCACCATCATCACCATCACCACCATCATCATCATCACATAACTGCCAACAGAGGGCAGAGTGACAGACACAGCATCATCTCATCTCATATGATGTTTATTCAATAAATTAATTTGCCTTTGACATGAAAGAGTTTTTTTTTCTCTGCTTTAAAGGTAAAGGAACAGATTTGGTTTGTGTGTGTAAAGCCTCACCAGATGTTGCCAAACTTGTTGAGCGCCTCCACCAGGTCGGCCTCCACCACAGCATCGCAGAGACCTCGGACGTGGACGACCGGGGACGGGGGGATGCTGTGGCTGTCCTCCACCCTGTCCTGCAGCAAGAAGAGTCAACAGCTGAGTGACTGTGGAGTCATGGACACAAACAAGAACTTATGTTCTGAGCATCTCCACCATCAGGTCGGAATTATTAACAATCAGTTACTGCAGCTACATTTAAAATGCAGGAACGTTTCATTCCATGAATCCTGATTAGTCATTATGGGACTTGTTTTTATTTTCCTGTTTGCTTGTGGAGAACAGAGAGAGGAGGTCTGAGCGTCTCTGGCTCTCTGGCAGCTCAGCATGCAGAGCGTGTTGCTGCGGCGTGGGCGAGGAACTCTAATCATGGCGTCACAGTCAGAAACTCTTCTGTTTACCGTCGCTCTCAGGAAGCGGTTGCTTCAGTGTCACAGGTTTTGCAGCCTTGACCTTGTTTTCCACAGGTTCACTTGCTTTTTGCACCGATGCCTGCAGGAAACATGCTCTGATTGGCTGCTCTGATTGGCTGCTCTGATTGGCAGCCAATCAGAGCATGATTGCGGCGGTCGACCCCTAAAAGATCTGATCTCCAGTTCTGACTCACGGCGTCTGTCCTACACTACAGTCAGCCTGTGTTACACTGAAGATCTGCCGCTTTTAAAAACATGCAGTTGTTGTGTGTGTGTCAGTCTGTGTGTGACTGAAACGCCTGCTGAAGGTTTCAGGTTCTGTATGAAACATGTCTGGTGTCCAGATCAGATCTGAACCCGATCACATGTTCACACTGGGTGTGAACATGTGTCTCCAGTGTCCACACTGACACCTGATCTGTCTCCAGCTCTCGTCCCGCTCTCCTCTCACTGGTCTTCATCAACAACAGACGATATTATTGTCTTTCCTCCTCCTCAGGGCTTCTGGCTGATTCGACCTCACAGGGGTCAGGGGTCAGGGGTCAGGGGTTGTGGTTCACAGACTGCAGTCTGATCAGGTAACAGGCCTGTGTAGCAGCGTGTCCGCTCACAAACCACAAGTGATGTCAGAGATAGTTCCACAGAGCGAGCACACCTACTGTGGGTTTGGTTTCTATAGCAACGGCCAGGGCTGAGAGTCGGCCACATTGCGGACACACACACACACACACACACACACACCCACACACACACACACACACACACACACACACACACACACACATAAAAGTGGCTGGTTAGTGATAAAAGTGGCTGGTTACCATGGTTACCATATCTGTTCTCTGCCTCCTGTCTGCTGGTGTGAAAACGAAGTGCAGCTCACACCACATGGTGAGCAGGCTACTGCTTTCTGGGGCACCTCAGGGCTTCTGGCTGATTCGACCTCACAGGGGTCAGGGGTCAGGGGTCAGGGGTTGTGGTTCACAGACTGCAGTCTGATCAGGTAACAGGCCTGTGTGGCAGCGTGTCCGCTCACAAACCACAAGTGATGTCAGAGATAGTTCCACAGAGCGAGCACACCTACTGTGGGTTTGGTTTCTATAGCAACGGCCAGGGGCTGAGAGTCGGCCACATTGCGGACACACACACACACACACACACACACACACACACACACACACACACACACACACACACATAAAAGTGGCTGGTTAGTGATAAAAGTGGCTGGTTACCATGGTTACCATATCTGTTCTCTGCCTCCTGTCTGCTGGTGTGAAAACGAAGTGCAGCTCACACCACATGGTGAGCAGGCTACTGCTTTCTGGGGCACGTGTGTGTGTGTGTGTGTGTGTGTGTGTGTGTAACAGAGGCGGTGTGCAGTGACATGTTGCTTTCTTCCTGTCAGGCTGCTGGAACATTTCACCTCTGTGTGTTTCTATCTGTGTCTCAGCTCCTCCTTCACTACGAACATCAGCCATAGCTAACGAGCCTTAACGAGCCTTAACGAGCCTTAACGAGCCTTAAAGAGCCTTAAAGAGCCTTAACAAGCCTTAACGAGCCAGAGGAGGCTGGACGATACATCATTAATGTATAAATACATTGATAGTCATCATCAACTTCTGCATCTGCTTTTTAAATTACATTTTTGCTGACCTTTGACCTTGAGTACCTGGAAAGGTTTAGTATGATGCTATTATTATGATGATTTAGATTATTATTATTATAGGGTGTTTATGTTTACAAAGAAGTTTAGAAACAGAACCTGAACCTCCTGCAGGTCAGTGGGAACCTAATTTCTTTCACACTGAAATAACGAAACCATATTGATGTTGTTTTTCTGTTTGTCAAATACATACATACATAAATATATATACAGATATATGGTATATACACTGTGTGCGTGTGTGTGTGTGTGTGTGTGTGCATCACTCACTGTGCTCCTCCTCCTCCTACTGTCGGAGCCTCCGCTCCCCGCTGCCTCCTCCTCTCCCTCCTCCCCCTCTTCCTCCTCCACGTCCTCCCCCTCTTCCTCCCCCTCCTCCCCCTCCTCCAGCTCCTCTGCACCAGCTTCCTCCTCCTGCTCGGTCCGGAGCCGCTTGGCTGCATGATGGTATCCTCCTCCTCCTCCTCCTCCTCCTCCTCCTCCTCCTTCTCCTCCTCCTCCTCCTCTTCTCTCGTCTCTCGCTTCCATCGCTGATGAGATGGATGAAGATTTTCTGTTTAACAGAAAAAAACAGGGGATGAGACCTGCTGCACCACAGCCTCTCTCTCTCTCTCTCTCTCTGTGTGTGTGTGTGTGTGTGTCTGTGGTCGTGAGGCTACAGAGATCTGAAGAGAGAGCGACGTCTCACTCTGTGTTGACAAAAGGTTCAGGCTTCCTGTGATTGGTGCAGGCTGATGTGACGTCTGACTCCAGCTGTTTCCTCATGTGGAGGTCAGGTTACCACAGCAACAGCCCACCTGTTCACCTGCACAGCAGCGACCTTTCACCTTTCACCTTTCACAGTGAATGTAAATCCTCTGGGATCCTGAAACATTCAAAGACGTCCACTGATTGAAGATAATAAATAATAATAATCTTAATTAATTAATAAGTCATCTTCAGTACAGCATTAAAAAAATACGTCAGACTCCAGCTCCATGTCAAACGAGGTTATTTTCATACATTCAAGATGAATGAAAGACGAGCAGAGGGAGCATGTGCACCAGCAGCGACTGTCCACCAGGTAGCAGCACCTGTAACTGTGGAGCAACTGTTATCATGTTCCAGGTTCCTCTTCTTACATCATCTGGTTCATGATCTTCATGAAGAAGAGGACAGGAGAAGATTCACAGACAGAAGCAGCAGGTGACTGATGAACCTCAGTCAATCTAATGTTATCTGATTAGCCCATATTCACAATGACAATGTGCCTCATAGGGCTTTAACAAAGGCTCTGACCTCTGACCTCCAGCCTTTTAACAAGGGAACAAACGCAAACAAACCTCTGGGAGAGACTCGTGTGAGGGAGCCCACTCCCTGGATGGACACAAGTGCAACGGATGTCACATGTACACAACACAACAACATGACTTAGATGGATAATGCTGGAGTTCCTTTCAGGTCGGGAATATATTTGTTTATTCTGAGGTTGTCGGAATTCCAGCATGAAAGCATGAACGTTCTTCCGGGAAGAGATGTTCACACAAGACAAGACGCTTTCTGATTTCACGTCTGATGTGGAACGGCGAATGATCTGCCATGATGGCCAAGTGTGTCAAGTGAACACAACCGTGACCATGTTTCCTGTTTTCAAAAGTCCAGGGAACAGCTGACCCTATTGTCCCGCTGACCTTTAGCCTTTGTTTCCCAACAGAACAGGTCCTACTCTGGTTTGCAAATCAAATGTTAAAGCGTCTCCTCCATCATTTCATGATCTACCTCTGATCCTCTGAGGGCCACAGAGCTGGAGCTGATCCCAGCTGAGACACAGGTCATCATCACCAGCCAATCACAGGGCAGCACCGCTTCCCACCTGCTGCGGTGACGAAAGGACGAACCACGATGACATCAGCAGGAATCAGGAAGTATCAGTGAAACAAAGTGTGCATCAAACACAGAATCTATGAATTCAAACTTCTCGTATCTGTAAAACAGCTCATCTGCTGAAGTGCTGATGCTGCAGTTTTCTATTTAATTCACCGCTCACAGCTTCCTGCTCCGTCACAGGAAACAAACACAAACATCACTCAGCCTCAGGATGAAACAACATGTCACAACATGTTAACCAGAGGAGAACCTGGATCTCCATTTGTTTCAAGCAGCTTCATCCCCCGACGTGTCCTTCAGGAGACAATGAGGTTCATCAGGTGACACTCACCACCACGGGAATCATTCTGCTTATCTGCAATGTCACAGCAGCTGAAAACAACAAAACCCTGACCAACAACGTTAGTGAGGGGAACCAGGAGACACACACACACACACACACACACACACACACACTCTGCAGTCAGCTGTCTTCTGTAGCATGTCATCATATTAACAGAGACATATATCAAACCACTGTCGACCATGACCTTACTCACTGTGGTGACATTAAAATGAAAGATTTGTGCGGTTTGTGTGAACAACTCATCTAACCTGCAGCTCATGTCAGGTGTGTGACATCATTGTGTCACAACATTACTGATGTCTTATTGACTCTCTGATCTGGACAAACGTGAGGCTCCGCCCACACAAAGAGGAAGGATGAAAACTGATCAGAACTAAAATCAGAAAGTTCAGATTTTATCTGTGGATCACGGGTCATGTGACTGAAGAGACGGACCGTTACCATGGTTACAGGAAGCAAAACAGGATTTAACCTGTGAGTGTGTATCTGAGTGACAAACAGAAGAATCAGTGTTTGTTCACATGACACACGATGTTATCTGTGCTGTGATCAGCTGTGACACTCACTGCTGTCAGTCGGTTTGCACATGACCCGTCACTGGACGGAAACAATGGACGGAAACACTGGACGTAAATACTGGACATAAACACTGGACGTAATCACTGGACATAAATACTGGACGGAAACACTGGACGTAATCACTGGACGTAATCACTGGACATAAACACTGGACATAATCACTGGACATAAATACTGGACGTAAACACTGGACGGAAACACTGGACGTAATCACTGGACATAAATACTGGACGGAAACACTGGACGGAAACACTGGACGTAATCACTGGACGTAATCACTGGACATAAACACTGGACGTAATCACTGGACATAAACACTGGACATAAACACTGGACGTAAACACTGGACGTAAACACTGGACATAAACACTGGACATAAACACTGGACGTAATCACTGGACGTAATCACTGGACATAAACACTGGACATAAACACTGGACGTAATCACTGGACATAAACACTGGACATAAACACTGGACGTAATCACTGGACATAAATACTGGACGTAAACACTGGACGTAAACACTGGACATAGACACTGGACATAAACACTGGACGTAATTACTGGACATAAACAGTGGACGTAAACACTGGACGTAATCACTGGACATAAATACTGGACATAAATACTGGACATAAATACTGGACGTAAACACTGGACATAATCACTGGACGTAATCACTGGACATAATCACTGGACGTAATCACTGGACATAATCACTGGACGTAATTACTGGACATAAACAGTGGACGTAAACACTGGACGTAATCACTGGACATAAATACTGGACATAAATACTGGACATAAATACTGGACATAAACACTGGACATAATCACTGGACGTAATCACTGGACGTAATCACTGGACATAAACACTGGACATAAATACTGGACGTAAACACTGGACGTAAACACTGGACATAAATACTGGACGTAAACACTGGACGTAATCACTGGACATAGACACTGGACGTAATCACTGGACATAAACACTGGACATAAACACTGGCACATGGTGCAAAGTCCCTCCCACCTTCCATTTTTATCATTATCAATTATCTCTTTTGGAATAAAAGTTTAAACCACTGAAGCTGTGGTCTTTAAACACCACACATCCACTCTCTCTCCTCACCCTGCCACCAGGTGGCGTCAGAGTCAGACATTCAAACTATGATTTGTTATCATATAAATGATCAGAATAAAGTCGACGGAGTCGACGCGGTGGGCTGATTCACACTGTTGATAACAAACTGTGTTTGAACAGTTATTTATTAAAAACACTGCTGCCTCCAGGAGACTGTCTCTCTCTCTCTCTCTCTCTCACACACACACACACACACACACACACACACACAACAAGGACTTCCCCTTGCCTCACACTATAAAAAGCTGCTTCCAGGTTGAGGACACATTGACAGACGCGTCCACTGAGACGCAGGAGACACACACCTCACCTCCTCCATCTCGACACCATGAGGTTCGAGGAGATCCTGGACCTCGTCGGCGGCTTCTCCAGGTTCCAGTTCCTGGTGCTGTTCATCCTGTGCCTCCCTCGTGCCATCCTCCCCCTCCACTTCCTCCTGCACAACTTCATCTCCGCCACACCTCCTCACCGCTGTGCCCTCGGGACCCCGGAGGACTCGGGCCTGGACCGGCAGGCGCTGGCCCTCAGGATCCCCCTTCAGGACGACGGCACCTTCAGCTCCTGTAGAGTCTATGACCCCCCGCTGACCTCTGACCTCGACCAGGGAAACTGGACGGCACCGTGTCCACATGGCTGGGTTTACGACCAATCACAGTTCAGCTCCACGACGGCTACTGAGGTACAGACACGCGTTTGATGTCAGAGTCAAATATCATGTGTTTCTATATTACCACTGAGAAACTGCATCATGTGACTCATCATGTGACTCATCATGTGACTCCATCACTGCTGCGATGATCTGACCCGTGCCCGTCTCTCTGCAGTGGGACCTGGTGTGTGACCACAAACGCCTGAACCAGGCTCTCGCCACCTACTTCTTCCTCGGGGTGACGCTTGGCGCCGTCCTGTTCGGACAGCTCTCCGACAAGTGAGTTCACTGTCCCGCTGATCACATGACCTCAGGTCGCATTTAACAAAGGCTCAACACGTCACAGTCGAGCAGCGATAGAACGACAACTTCAACACTCGCAGCGGGAGACACACTGCAAAGACACATCGTCACAACACTGAACAACAACAACAGCAACAACAACAACAACAACAACAACAACAACAACAACAACAACAGCAACAACCACACAGTTCACACAAGTTCAGCTTTTGCATGTGACTCTGTATCCAATAAGCCCAAAATGTCAGTTATTTAATGAGCCCGTGCCATTGATTACACACACACACACGCACACACGCACACACACACACACACACGCACACACGCACTGCACAGCTCAGTCTGATCTGTGGGACGTTTGAAAGATCACTGAGGTCAAAGGTCGTGAGCTGGTTTAACTGTTCATCTGTTACGACAACATTTTCATCACCTACAAAATCTCTACACAACAAAGACACACATCTAACACACATCATGTAAACATCAATCACTGTGGAGCAGAACAGCGCCTCACAGTGGACACTGACATGAACTTTTCAGTCACTCTGGGTGAGTAAAGTCATCAAACAGCTGAGGATCATGTGGTGGCTCTGAAAGCTTCAGACCAGCTTCAGACGTTCAGACCAGCTTCAGGTCAGCTTCAGGTCAGCTTCAGATCAGCTTCAGGTCAGCTTCAGGTCAGCTTCAGACCAGCTTCAGGTCAGCTTCAAGTCAGCTTCAGACCAGCTTCAGGTCAGCTTCAGACCAGCTTCAGACCAGCTTCAGGTCAGCTTCAGACCAGCTTCAGACCAGCTTCAGGTCAGCTTCAGACCAGCTTCAGACCAGCTTCAGACGTTCAGGTGTTTGTGTTGCAGGTTTGGTCGCAGGTCCATGCTCCTGCTGGCTTTACTCGCCGCCACCATGCTGGGCTTCACCTCGGCCTTCTCCACGTCCTACGTCATGTTCGCCGTGTCTCGGGCGCTGTGCGGCGTGGCCCTCAGCGGGCTGTCCATCATCGGCGTGGTCCTTGGTAAGACATCACCTGCAGACCGCAGAACAGGTGTCTGAACCACAGAGCTAATGACGTCTGTGTCCATGTCCATGTCCATGTCCTCCTGCTCAGGTATCGAGTGGACAGACGTGAAGCACCGGACCTTCACCGGCACCATCATGAGTCTGTCATGGAGCGCGGGGAACATGTTCCTGGCTCTGCTGGCCTACTACATCCGGGACTGGAGACACCTGACGCTGGCAGTGACGGCGCCCTGCGTCGCTGCCGTCGTCTCCTGGTGGTGAGGTGGACGATCTGGGCAGTGTTGAGTCTGTGTTGACAGTCAGGTGTCAGTGTCTGTTTAAAAGCCGCCGTCGTCCTCCATGTTGGTTCAGGTGGCTGCCGGAGTCGGCCCGCTGGCTGCTGGTGAACGGCCGCGTGGAGGAAGCGGAGAAGTATCTGGTGCAGTGCGCTGCGGTGAACGGGAAGAAAGACAACACCTGCAAACTGGACACTGAGGTGACTGAGACGTGAAGGGACGTGGTCCACATGGACGCGTCATGGAACGCCGCCATGATGTCACTGTTTACTGTGTGAACGTTTCAGGCTCTGAGGAAGGTGGCGGTGTCTGAGGTGGCTGAGAAGAATCACTCCTACCTGGATCTGGTCAGGACGCCGCAGCTGAGGAAGATCACCCTGGTCTCTGGATTCTTCTGGTAGGTGCTCGGGGTCTGGGAGAAGATGCCTGCAGCCTGCTGTGATGTCTGCTCACGCTCGCTGTGTCTCCAGGTTCGCTGTCGCCTTCCTCTATTACGGAATCAGCTTCAGGATCTCAGGTTTTGGTGTCAGCATCTACCTCACGCAGTTCATCTACGCCGCCATCGAAGCGCCCTCTAAAATCCTCACCTTCTTCGCCCTGGACCGGGTCGGGCGCAGGAACGGCCAGGCCTGGTTTCTGATCCTAACCGGAGCGCTGATTGGGATCAACACGGCCATACCTCTAGGTCTCTGTCTGTGTGGAGATGGAGACGTGATGAACTTGATGAACCAGGTCGGTGATGTATGACCTCCTCTGACACGCGTCTCCTCTTTCAGACCTCACTGTGCTTCGTACCTGTGTCGCCGTGGTGGCGAAGGGTTTCTCCGAGGCGGCGTTCACCACAGCGTTCCTCTACTCAGCAGAGCTCTACCCCACCGTCCTCAGGTAAACCTCCAGAGACCAGGACGCTCGACCTGAAGACACCAGAGTTAAGAGCTACAGACACATGATGATGACACAGTTGTGTGTGTGTGTGTGTGTGTGTGTGTGTGTGTGTTGGACAGGCAGTGCGGGTTAGGCTACACCTCCTGTCTGTGTCGTATTGGAAGCTCCCTGGCTCCGATGGTGATGCTGCTGGAGGACGTCTGGCTTCTTCTGCCGCCGCTCATCTTCGCCTCAACAGGGATCATCAGTGGCGTCCTGGTCTTCCTGCTGCCGGAGACGCTCAACGTGCGTCTGCCTGAGGACATCACTGACGTGGAGGAGGGACGGTTTGTATCTATCTATCTATACACACACACACACACATATATACAGTATACACACTGTATGTATACACATATACACACACATTTACATACATATCCTTTTGTTGTGTTGTTGTTCAGACACAAGCAGAGCGATGGAGACGAAGACAAAATGACTGAGCTGAAGAACATGGACCCAGAAGACAGAACAGTACCACAGGACAACTGATAGTAAAAGAGTCTGTGTGTGTGTGTGTGTGTGTGTGTGTGTGTGCGTGTGTGTGTGTGTGTGTGTGTGTGCGTGTGTTTGTGTGTGTGTGTGTGTGTGTGGGTCAATCACGTGACGACACTGAATCTCACATCTTACATGTTCACTGTCTGGCTTCATGACGCAGTGAAAACAGCCTCTTGTTTTATGTACAAATAAAACGTTGTGAGTGTATTTGTGTATTTGTCTTTGTGTTTCGTTTGGTTGAACAGTCCAATGATCATATTGAACAGGGTCAAAGGTCAAATGCACTGGTGTCGATCAGCTGATGCATATCATATCATATCATATCATATATGTTATATATATAATTTTTATCAGTGTATAAGATTCTACATCATCACTGAGCAGGTTCTAAAAACTAGAAGCTGTGTGTGTGTGTGTGTGTGTGTGTGTGTGTGTGCGTGTGTGTGTGTGTGTGCGCGTGTGTATGTGTGTGTGTGTGTGAGATTCCACCGTTTCCTCTCTACCTCTCTCTCCTCCGTTCATCCCTCCACCTTCCTCTCCCCTCTCTGCTGCATCCACCTCCAGCTCAGCCAATCACCTGCCAGGAGGTGTGATCACGTGACTGGGTGCCACCAATAGATGCTCACAGAGCACTGGGGTAAAGAGGGAGGTGCCTCTCCTCCTCCCTCTCCTCCTCTCTCTCTCTCTCCTGCTGCTGCTCGCCCTCTGTGTGGCAGGAGCAGATCTGATGGAGGTGAAGGATCTGTCTGAGGAGCTGAGACTCTCCCTCTCCATCTCCATCTCCATCTCCATCTCCATCTCCATCTCCGTCTCCGTCTCTCCGTCCGCGGTTGGAGATCAGAGGCTGCTGCTCCGCTCGCCTCGCCGCCCCTCTGCCTCCCTCTGCTGGGGAACGCAGAGCGGATGAACGTGGAGGTGATGGAGGGGAACCCGGCACAGGAGCAGCAGCATCGTGCCGGTAATGGCTCCCACCTCCCTCCCCCCCCCACCATCACGCCGGCCATCCCTCCCTACGTCAAGCTGGGTCTGACCATCGCCTACACCATCTTCTACTCGCTGCTCTTCGCCTTCGTCTACGCTCAGCTCTGGCTGGTGCTGAGGTACCGCCACAAGCGCTTCAGCTACCAGACGACCTTCCTGTTCCTGTGTCTGCTGTGGGCCGCCCTGCGCGCCCTCCTCTTCTCCTTCTACTTCAGGGACTGCGTGACGGCCAACGCCCTCGGACCCTTCGCCTTCTGGCTGCTCTACTGCTTCCCCGTCTGCCTGCAGTTCTTCACGCTCAGCCTCATGAACCTCTACTGTGCACAGGTGAGGGCGCCGGGGCAGGTGGACCTGGTGGACCTGGTGGACCGGTTCTGGTTCCTGTGGAGGATTTGTTTTCTTTTAAGATTATAATCGAATGATTCATCAAAACTCCTGCAGCTTCATCATGCTTCATGTCTCTGAAGGAGACATCACTGACTCACTGGACAAAACTCACCTGATCTGTCTCCACAGGTTTACTTCAAGGCCAAGTCCAAGTAGGGTAAAGAGGGAGGTGCCCCTCCTCCTCCCTCTCCTCCTCTCTCTCTCTCTCTCTCTCTCTCCTGCTGCTGCTGCTGCTCGCCCTCTGTGTGGCAGGAGCAGATCTGATGGAGGTGAAGGATCTGTCTGAGGAGCTGAGACTCTCCATCTCCATCTCCATCTCCATCTCCGTCTCTCCGTCCGCGGTTGGAGATCAGAGGCTGCTGCTCCGCTCGCCTCGCCGCCCCTCTGCCTCCCTCTGCTGGGGAACGCAGAGCGGATGAACGTGGAGGTGATGGAGGGGAACCCGGCACAGGAGCAGCAGCATCGTGCCGGTAATGGCTCCCCCCCCCCCCCCCCCCCCACCATCACGCCGGCCATCCCTCCCTACGTCAAGCTGGGTCTGACCATCGCCTACACCATCTTCTACTCGCTGCTCTTCGCCTTCGTCTACGCTCAGCTCTGGCTGGTGCTGAGGTACCGCCACAAGCGCTTCAGCTACCAGACGACCTTCCTGTTCCTGTGTCTGCTGTGGGCCGCCCTGCGCGCCCTCCTCTTCTCCTTCTACTTCAGGGACTGCGTGACGGCCAACGCCCTCGGACCCTTCGCCTTCTGGCTGCTCTACTGCTTCCCCGTCTGCCTGCAGTTCTTCACGCTCAGCCTCATGAACCTCTACTGTGCACAGGTGAGGGCGCCGGGGCAGGTGGACCTGGTGGACCAGGTGGACCAGGTGGACCTGGTGGACCTGGTGGACCGGTTCTGGTTCCTGTGGAGGATTTGTTTTCTTTTAAGATTATAATCGAATGATTCATCAAAACTCCTGCAGCTTCATCATGCTTCATGTCTCTGAAGGAGACATCACTGACTCACTGGACAAAACTCACCTGATCTGTCTCCACAGGTTTACTTCAAGGCCAAGTCCAAGTACACGCCTGCTCTGCTGAAGTACAGGTAACGTCCGCCTGCAGGGTCAAACTCAGTTTGACCTCAGAGGCTTTTCACCTTCGTCACCTTCTCACTTCTCCTCCAGACTTCCTCTCTACCTGGTCTTCCTCGCCGTCAGCCTGCTCTTCCTGGTGGTGAACCTGGTCTGTGCCCTGCTGGTCAAGATGACCGCCACCGATGTCAAGACCATCGTCCTGGTGAGGGTGACTATTAACGACAGCCTGTTTGTCCTCTGCGCCGTCTCGCTGTCCGTCTGCCTCTACAAGGTCGCCAAGATGTCACTGGCCAACATCTACCTGGAGTCAAAGGTAACGCGTCAACTCGCACGTCTCACGTGTGCGTGTTTGCCTGAACGGAGGATAAACGTTCTCTTGTGTGGACGTGCAGGGGACGTCGGTGTGTCAGGTGACGCTGATCGGCCTCATGGTGGTGCTGCTGTACGCGTCCCGCGCCTGTTACAACCTGGTGGTTCTCGCCCTCGCCGACATCGAGACCATCAACTCCTTCGACTATGACTGGTACAACGTCTCCGACCAGGTGAGGGCCACTGGTTCTAAGACCAGATCTTATCCCGACCACGGTGTGCTTGTTCAACTCATGACCTTTGACCCCTGACCTGTCTGTGTGCAGGCAGACCTGCGGTCGTCACTGGGAGACGCCGGTTACGTGGTGTTCGGGGTGATTCTGTTCGTGTGGGAGCTGCTGCCCACCTCACTCGTCGTCTTCTTCTTCAGGGTCCGACGGCCTCCGCAGGACAGGGTCAGTCCTGCGGCCGGGGTCACGTGACCTGATGATGAAAATGTTTTCATCACGTTTTGTTTTTAATTGTTTGTGTTTGGCCTCAGAGCACAGCAGGGATCCCAAACCACATCCTCTCCTCCAGAGGGTACTTCTTCGACAACCCTCGCCGCTACGACAGTGACGACGACCTGGCGTGGAGCGTTCCACCCCAGAACACATCGGCCAGGTACACACACACACACACACACACACACACACACACACACACGTGCACCAGCATTTTCATTCACCTGTCCAGGAGAAGGGGAACACTGGTGTTACTTCACTGGCTCTCTCCTCAGTCTGGCGTCGGACTGCTGCGACTGGAGCAGCCGCCACAGCAGCTTCACTGTGCACAGCGCCATCAGTGACGAGCAGCGTCTGACCGCCACCGCCACCGCCAGCGGAGAGCTCCAGCCCTACCCCTGACCCCCGACCCCCATCACCTCCTGACTCTTCCTATCACTGAGGCTGATGTACTGTATGTGGAAAACTGGAATGAGAATGTTGTGTCTGTGTCGCCCCCTGCAGGCCAACAAGAGGAGTTTAAATTAATTGATAAAAAAGCAGACAGTAAATTTTAAGTGGATGTTGTTGATCAGAATCTGAAATCAAAATGCCATAAACAAATATCCGCTGACATCAGCACACGGTTGATGTCATCATTTGTTATTGACAGGGACTCAATCAAATTTTATTTTAAAATATCATTGAACCAGAGGGACACAATTGGTTTTTAAATGATTTCCCTGGAATACATCATGGAATTAAATATTCCGGATGAACTGATGCTGATGTCAAAACGACTTGAATGAGTTTGTAAATTGGTGAAAGCACTTGATTGAGCCTCATTAGTGACCGGTCAGGGGACTGGACAGAATCTGAAATAAGTTAAATAACATTTCATCTCTGTGAAGTAACTGACGTTTTCATGAACTGAATGTTTAAACATAGAAACTACCTGACAAGTAATGAAACCAACCACCGTGCACCTGTAAGAACCTGACCACACCCATCAGAACATGAGGATGATCGCAGACTGGGTCTGGACTAAGTCCTGGTTCAGCTGGACGCCTGCAGCGTCTCTGTGACCACGTTCAGACTCCAGCTCCACATTCCTCACATGTTTTGTAAACTGTTTGTACACAGTCGCACTGAAATGAAGTTTTACCATCACGTTTGTTTGTGTGTGTGATAAGGTGACACAAAAATAAAATGATGACAGGTCCCCTGGTTGTCATGACAACAGTCATGTACATTACTCACCTCTCAGGCAGAAACAAACCAAACCGAATGTGCCAGCGTTTGAGCTCCAGGTCGTCTTTGTTGTCGCTAAGAGGTCAGAGGTCAGAGGAACTCTGATAATCCAGAACAAAACACACACACACATATACATACACATTAAGTGTAGAAATGACTAAGAGGAGCAGTTGTGAAACAGCTGATTGATCTGATACTGATATTTTCCTGAACCAGTTACAGAACCTCCTCATGATGATGAAATCTGCTGACTCGTGCAGAAATAACAAATACAAATAAAACGTAGCAGGACGTTTAACCTCTGTGACATCAGCTGTTAGCTCCTTACCTGAGCTGACGTTCAAACTCAGTTCACGCTGTCAATGAAGCTACGACTGACGACGCACACACTTTGACCTGAAGAAAGAAGCAACAGGTTATTTACATCTTCCATCACCAGCTCCTGCTGTGGCGTTTTTATCAGTTTTGTTTTTTCTCTGTTGAAATGCGTAGAAATCAGATAAAACACAGACGCCACATCAGCAGAAACCAAACTGAGCTCAGCGATGTCCAGAAATATTTATTCCTCTTCCCAAATAAATATACACAACAGGTTGACACATCGA
Organism: Trinectes maculatus; assembly: GCA_016785345.1. Classification (NCBI taxonomy): domain Eukaryota; kingdom Metazoa; phylum Chordata; class Actinopteri; order Pleuronectiformes; family Achiridae; genus Trinectes; species Trinectes maculatus. The sequence continues at coordinate 87,731 of JAFBJQ010001154.1, forward strand.
CACGGTGCAGCTGTACACATGTGGAATCATCCAGATCTGAAGGCTTCAACCTGTGCTCCACAAACTGTACAGAGCTGAAGCTTTAAGGCTGACGAGGGCGTCCTGCTGCTGCTGGAGGACGTGCGAGTCTGCGAGGAGCTAAACACACAACACAAACACACACGTGCACACACTGTGCCTCTGACACACAGAAGTCTTTGTGCAGAGGTTGTGAGGTGACAGTGATGTTATTATGAACTCATTATAGACGGAGGTCATGGAGGCAGAGTGGGACCATGATTGTTTTCATTAGAAGCACAACTTCTCTCTCACACAGACACACACAGGCACTGTCATTCACAGTCGCACAAAATGTGACGATCAAACTTCAGACTGAATCAGGTCGCTGCTGATTCCTCAGCTTCATGTTTCAATGCTTTGTTTAATAAAGGAAACATTTCCTCTTTTTCTCTTTAAACATCCCAAATGAAAATCTAATGAACACACAGCATGTACACATCGCAACACAGTAACTTCCTGAAACATCACGACTCCAAACTGTTCACATCATATGGTCAGAAAAATAAAACACGTCCTGGGCATCAGACTCAAAAAAAATATCTCTCATCAAAAGTAGGCAACTTAAAGCTCTTTGGTCCATTTTACTTTTACGACAGCAAACAAACTACTGAAGCTGGAATGGGAAAAAAAAAGAATTCACTCAGAGGCAGCTTTCACGCGACATAAACCAGGTGCAGTTCCACCTACAGCCACTAGGTGCAGACAACAACTTCTGCTTGTTAAACGTTGCTCGGTGTTTGTAACAGGGTGAAAACTTAGACCTGCTGGTTCATGGTGTCGTTTCTAAACCTACAGATGAAACGTGTCTCATCTGAAAGGGGAAAAAAAACAAGAAACTAAAAGATTTGTACAAATAAACTGAACGATTCAGGTTTTTTTCTTCCTCTCAACAAATCTGCAGCGAGAAATAAAACACTGAAGCCGTGAGAGAGAACTTCATGAAAGCTGTGCTCTGACCAGCTGAAGGAAAACACACACACACACACACACAGAGAACAGATGAGTTAGGCCTTATAAACACACACACACACACACTGGTCAAAACTGGTCAAAACTGGTCTGGAAACAGGAAATAGTGTGATGAGGAGAAGAGAAAACACTCAACAGGAAACAGGCAGCAGCACGTGAACAAAAGCTCCTCTAACAGGATGTGATGTCAGCAGCGTGGCGGGATCTGCAGAGTAATGGCTCAGTCACTTCCTGTTAAAGGCATCTGAATCTGGGACCAGGAAGTTGTCCTCATCATGACGGGTCTGTTGGGCCGCTGTTACATCATGTCTTTCAAAAAGCCTGATCGTTACTTCCTGTCAGTCATTCAAACAACACAAACCAAACAGTTGCTTTTCAAATTAAATCAAATTTAAAGACGTCAGAGTTTGTCAGTGGCCGACCAAGTCAAAAAAAATAAAATAATTTTTAAAAAAGGGTTGTAGATTTTTCTGATGTAGGAGAAGGCTAACGAGGGGAAAATTTCTGTTCTGTAATTTTACTGCTGAAGTTCATCAAAAAAAAAAAAAAAAGTTTTCCCGGCTGAAGATTGGACTATTGCAATTCTCTGTGGGCTGGCGCCACCTACTGCTCAGGTGAACTGTCCCCTCATGTTACCTGTTCTCCTGTAACAGCAAGCGGAAGTTGTGAAGCTGGTGTATACTGGTGGACAACCTGAAGACAGAGACATCATCATCAGAGGATCTTCAATGTTGTTAAAAATCTGAACATGAATTTATCTGACAACGTTTGGGACCTTGTGATCCACAGTCACAGTAAAGCTGTGGAGAACCTGACAGTGTCCACAGAGCCATTTCTATTCAACCTCTCAGCTACAGCTGCGCCTGTACCTGCCAAAGCCGTTCATCAACGCCACGATCTCCTGTCGAGTGAGCTGGAAGCCTTTCGACGTAGTATGTTCAGGAAGGTTCTTGATCTCTTTCTCAGAGAAGAGGATCTTCAGCGCTGTGCCCAGACCCTGAATCTGCAGACAGAAACATACGGACGCTGTGTGAAGCTGAAATCACTGCACGTCAGAGCAGACGTTTCCCCACTGGAAACCTGCAGCGGACACGGAGATGTGACTCACCTGGAGTTTCCCCCACAGGCGACATTTGCTGCAACCAACGCAGTCCATGATCCTGGAGATGTTTTTAAAGTGGAGGCGGAATTCCTCCTGACGACAAACGAGAGGAGACGATGAACGTTCAGACGACAGGACAGAGACAGTGTGGACTCACTGGTGAATAAAACCTCGTCAGCAGAAGAATCAGCACAGATATGACAAGAAAGACAATAAAACAGAGACGAGTGAAAGTGGACTGAGCAGAGAGAAAGAACAAGATTTATCGGACTGGTTAAAATGCTCCTGACCTTTAAAGACAAAACACTGGTGCCCCATTAAGACCAGATGAGATGTTAGCATGTTTCACCTTTTAGAGATGGATGAGATGTGTACGCGTTATTTGTGATATTGTTTTTTAAGACATGTGACTGAGTAAAGGTTTTGTGAGACACTTTTTCTTGTGGCCTTTCAGAGAGTAGCAGTTGATCTACGTGAGGGAGCGGTCATGAAGCAAAATCAAGCTGTTTCACTCAGGATATTTTTTTTTCTGCAGTGGATTTAGTCTGAAAAGATTTAAAGAGAATTTCTATGATAAAAGTGTGACATCTGAATCGTGGGCCAGAAAGAGATGGGTCAGCAGGAATAACAACATTCAACGCAGCAAACCTTTAAACTCTGTCACCTGATGATGAAGTCATCAGCAACAAGCAACAAACTAAACCTTCAGGAAACACAAAGCAAAACCAAACGCTGTTGACAGAAAGGGGACAACTCTCCTCTCGTCCTGTTAGATGCAGCTCTCACCTTCAGAGTTTTGGCCTCCATTTTGTGTCCAGCGAACATGGACTTCTCGTCAAAGTGCATGGGGAAAGCTCTGGAGGACAGAGGAAGCAACGAGTTTAACCCGAGTCACAAACACTAACGATGCTTCACATAGATGTTAGTTACATCACACTTTACATGTTGACAGTTTAACCCGAGTTAGCATCGGAGAAGATCTCACGTTGCCACTGATTTTATCTTATGTCTATTTGTACTTGACTAGTTGACAGTTGAAAATAGTTGACGGCTCCTTTAATGCCAATAATCACTGGTTGTAGCTTTAACCAAATTAATCAGAAGGAAAAGTAAATGTTCCATTTGTTGGTCAATGAAAACAAAATATTTCTAGCCAGTCTGTGCGGATCTTACTTGATCTCGTTGAAGACCTGCAGCAGCAGGTCTTTCGTGGCTCCGTCCTCCTGCGTGTTTCCAGTGTACAGGTTGACGAAGGCACGCTCAAAGTATGGAGCCACCTTGTAAAGCGCCCGCAGCTCGATCAGGTACAAAAAGTAGAGGTTCTTCAGACGCCGCGTGCCTTCGCCCTTCGTCTCAGCTGTGTCGAAGCGCTGACGAAACTCCTGGACATTTGGTCCCCACACTGAGCGGCCCCAGCCCTCTGACGAGTCACACACACATCACACACACATCAACACTGACTAAACGTCTGAGGAAGGAAGTGGGAAAAAACTGAAACGCTCTTCAACAGTGTGATATTTCTACACTATTATTATGATAAAAACCTGTGGGATCTGTTTTGTTTTCTGTGTAAATACTTTAGTTGGAATTTGTTTTCACGCTTCACTGTGTGGTACTTGCTCTTCTTCCACCAGTGAAAGTTCAATAATAACATAACGAATCAGAAAACATACATTTACATATGTAAAAGACATATGTGATATAGAATATGACTTTTTCATCTAGATTTGGCTTGAAACACTGTAACACCATGTCAGTGTTACAGTGTAGTGTGACAGGCTGAGGTGAACATGAACTGGTCATACCATCCAGCAGGTACTCAGCACACAGGTGGATGTTGATGCTGCTGTGGAGGCCAGAGATGAGGCGGTAAAAAACTCTCTTCTCTAAACACAAACCTGAGAGAGGCACAAATGAATACTAACTATTTATGCATGTACTGTACAAACTGAACATATTTACATCCAAATACAGTTTCAACATAAAAGCGTCGCATTTGTCAGACTAAACCGTGTCTATATCATCACCTGAGTGTGTGTATTAAACTCACCCTCGAGCCACGTGTAGAAACCTTCTCCTGGAATGTGAGTGACATCAGAGGAAACTTTCAGTTTATTTGAACACAGTGTATAAATAAATGAATGAAGTGTAGATTTAGTTTAACTCACCATCGTCGTCTCCTAAACACAGAGAGAGAGAAAATACAGAGAATAAAGCTGTAAGAGCTGTGCTAATAACACACACGCACACACACGCACACACACATGAAAAACTGTATTGACTCACCTCTGCTCGGAGCCAGAGGGTTCAGAGGTCGGTACACTGACCTGGGCCTGTCCACACACACACACACACAGTTTCATACTTGATGACAACAATAGTCATCAAAGTTTTGCATACAAACTATCTACAAATCTCATTCATGTATTTGTGAATAAAATGATAAAGAGCAGAATTCATAGCTTTACATCTGTTAAATTTGACTGTTTGTTTTAACACTGCATAAGCATGCGTGTGTGCGTGTGTGCGTGCACGTGTGTTTCAGTCTCACTTGAAGCAGTTTTCCTCGTAGATGCTGTTCCAGACTCTCCAGGCTGAAGGACCCTTATATCCAGTGAATCGTTCTGGATTCAGCAGCAGATCCACATACTCAGCATCTGGAGAGGTTTCATCTAACACACACACACACACACACAACATATAAAGGATCGACTTACTCTTAGATCCTCACTAACACCTGTTTACATTATATTTTTAGTTTTTTTTTTTCAGGTTTTTTTCCTTTAATGTGGTGAAACCCACTTTCTGTGTGGCCCGAGAGACAAGTTTCAGATCACACGTGATCCAGAATGACAGAATGAAAAGTAACCTCACCGTCCAGCTCACAGAAGTGGTCCTGAGCATCGTCATGTCTCGCCCAGTCAGCAAACGCCTCTTTACTCTGGTTACTGAAACAGGACGGAATCTTAGCTATTCATAAATCACAGAAACATCAAACATCAACACAGGAAATGTGTAAGAAGTGGTCAAATGTGCTTTAACAGTGTATAAAATCATTCTTTCTATCAGCACAAGCGTACGTGCAGTTTGAACACTGCGTCCTGTGTCCAGTTATGGTCTGTCTGCTGCTCACTGCCGTGAACGGTGGGAAACCAGCAGCAGTCAGACACTGGTGAATGTTTGAGCTGGCGACAGATAAATCTGGCAGGGCGACTTGTGTCGTCTCACCTCAGCGTGCTGTTGATGGCACCCAGCTCCTTCGCCTGCTCACACTCGGACATGTCCAACATGGTGTTCGCCGCCTGGGAGTACTGAGACAGACAGAGGGAGGGAGGACGATGACACCAACTCATGTCTCTCTGTTATACATGAAACCATAACCCACAGAGTTAGCTTAGCACTTTTAAAAGCAGGGTTGTATTACAACATGAGTTGGGCTGTGTCATGTGACCAAACTAACGTCAAGTTAAAAACACACAGTCTCTCTCTCTCTCACTCCCTCCCTCACCCCCCACCCAACCACTCACTCACTCAACCTTGACTGCGATGATGGCAGATGTTTAAACATAGCCGATTCATGACAAACATCAGGCTGCGAGCCAACAGCTGGCAAACACTCAGTCTCTGCATGGAAACTATCAGCGGAGATAAGCCGAGTGGTTCGAGTGTGTGAGTCTGTGTGCGTGTCTGTGTGCGTGGTTGTTACTGAGGCAGCTGATGATACAGAAGGTGTTGGAACAAATGCAGCTGCTTCTTACTGTGTGATACAAGTTAAAGGAACATTCCTTGCAGTTGTTGTGCTTTGTGTCACCTCAGCGTGCGTTTACAGTTGTCGCACATCAGGGACCCGGTTTAACACAGAACCATAAGTTCCCCACGTCAATTTGATTCCGCTGACCTCACCTTGTTGTAATTCCCAGACTTGATGCCGGCAGGGATCTTACTCTGTAAAACAAGATCCAGAAATAACCAATCAGGAAAAAACAAACACCTGCACACAACTGCTGTATAAACCCAGGCTTCGGTCTCTCATCGATACTCGACCTGAAAATAATCAGTGTGTCATTTGTGTTCGTGAAGATCAAATAAAGTTGTATTTATTTGACAACCAATAGAAGAAAAGATGAAAATGTCTCAAGCAGAGTGCTTTTTACAGGCACTAAACCAAAACACACTGGAACACATCTTTACCTCCCCAACAACATAGCATGGAGTTTTCCATTAGCATCTTTGAGTATGTACACAAGGGCTCTAACAATAAAATGTTGTGTCATTCTGAATGAATTCGAAGTTGTGGGCGTGGTTGACCCCTGACCTCAGGACAGGGCTGCACATGACAGTCTTTGATAGAGCAGTGTCCATCATCAGGCCAGAAAGGACACGGTCGCTTCAAGTTCACCTGGTGACAAGACAGAGAGAGGAAAAAAATAAAATTCCACCACTGAAATATGTAAAGCTGGAAAACTGTGACACTAATTCTGGTTTGTCAAGAAGCTTAAGAGTGCATGTCGCCATATTTCACCTCATCCTTCCTGTTCTGAAACAGCCCCATGAACATGAAGACACACAGTGCAAACTAACCCAGCAGACGCTGTGACTGACACTGTGGATTTCATTCAGGGAAGACACATGTTGTTGTTGTCGTCATGCTGCAGCAGCTCTTACCCTGTAGTATCTGAAGTAGTCTTTCTCTGTCAGATTCTTGATGAGAGGGTAAATCTTGAAGTTGTTGAAGACGTCGATGCTTTCCACATCGCAGAAGCAGTCGTCCAGGACGCCTGTGAGCTGGAGACAGAGCAGGAGGGAGAAGACTGAGTGACGTTCCCCCAAACACACGCACACATGGACGAGGAAGAGACCGACTGCACCTCACTGTGTCCACAGCTTTACAACACATCCACCTGCTGCCTTCACAGCAGGAGGCCACACACACACACACACACACACACCTGCACCTGCATCCATAATGCATCCACCTGTCACCTGAAGCCCACAGGTTATCCACGTCCACAGACCCGTCTCATCAACACACACTGTGAACACCTGCTTCACCCGACACACGCGTTGTTCTATTCCACATGTTGTTGTTAAATTTGAGCGACAGCTGATTATTCGTTCTCTTCTCCACAAACAGATTCACCATATGATTCTTTCTGAAAACGTTGACATGTTTAAAACCCAAAACCCACAGGTGTGACTATTTCTGTCGTTTAAAAACGTCTCGTCTATTGAATGCTACCTAGAAATAACTTACTATAACACAACAGCAACGGATCAGATCACGGCTGTGAAACTCTGGTCTGTGAAGGTTACACACACGCAGTCTGTTTTCCTACCTGAGCTCATCTACCTCTCCTATGTCATGATTTGAATAAATGGTTATGCAAATGACCTCCAGTGTCAGATCCCAGCTCTGAAACGAACAATGATGACATCATAGACTTTTACTGCTGTGTTTATGTGCATGGAAAGTCATGTTAAAACAGCTGTTACTGGCCGGTTACTGTTTCCTTGCTTATAAGTTAATGCTGAAGCAGAAGTTAAGTTTGGTGTAAAGTTTAGTTTTTACCGATATATTAAATATTTGACATGTCAGACGAAGCATATGGAACCAGCTGTGACCTCGCGTCCCCTCTTACTGGTTCACCCTGAACGCCTCACTGATCGACCCACCGCTGACCTCTGACTGCAGCAGCTCCCCGAGCACCACGATGGGCAGGAGGAGGCCGACTCCTCTCAGCATCCTGCTGCTCCTCACGTCCAGCTGAAGGTCCAGCTGAAGGTCCAGCTGATGGTCTCCTACACTCTCAGCAGCAGCTGTGTCTGAGAGCTGAGCTGTCACACACCTCATCACAGTGATCACTGACCCCGCCCACAAACAACCTGCTGCCAAATACAAACCACGCCCCTCGGCTGGCCTGTAGTTCTCTGCCGTGCTGCGCAGCGCCAGGAGCAACAGGTGGGCGTGACGCAAAAAGACTACAATTCCCAGGAGTCAGCGCGCTCCCGCACAGCCAATCAGAGAAGACCACGCTTTTCCTCTCGCTGAGAAAAAATAACATCATTTCGGCTAAAGTCTGAACCTGTGTCTGAGCTCAGATGAATAATTAACCATGATATAATTTAAGAGCTGGACGATTCCTTCATTTCTCATCAATAACGTTTACACAAAGCTTCAACGTGGCGGAAATATTTACGACAAAAGGAAGAGAATTTGTTATAAAAGCCGGAAGCAAAGCCACAAATCACCTTTAATTCATGTATAACTCATATATAAAGTTGAACTTGTTTAGTATTTATTCTGCATTTGAAAGAATCATGTGAAAAACTGTCTTTGTCTTGCTGCAAAAGATAATGTCTAAAAATCATTTAATCACAAAAACATACTGTGACGCACACACCAAGGCGGACGAGCAGCTAGCATCACATAGCAGCTAGCTAGCATCACACACTGTGACGTCAAATTAAGATGACAGCGGAAAGTGCTAGAAGATTTCTCCTCACTGAAAAACGGTCGCACCGTGTCACCGCGTCAAAAGCATCATAAACAGGCAGATTAAGGACGCGGAGGCCGGCTTCAGTGATACGTGTCCCGGGGTGGGTGTTACTCACATGGCAGAGGCAGCTCTGGTCCCGGTTGTCTGACGCTCCGCTCGGATACTCGCTGTGCTGCGTTCGGGGTTTGACGCTGTTGCGTTGAAACCACCCCAGAACAAAGTTCCCGAAGAACCAGGCCAAAAGTAAAACAGCGAACGCCTGTAAAGTTACTCTCCACATCACTCAGTGCGCTGCCGGGGCGCGGTGCGACAACAAAACAGAGAAAAAGCAGCGGGACTTCTGCTGTGTGGCGAGTTGGAAGCTAACGCCAGTAGCTTCAGGCTAACTGAAGTTAGCATCCGCAGGCTAACGGTGGCTGTAAAACCCAGAGCGGCTGTATGAAATGTAGAGCCGGTGTCTGAGGACCCTCACGCGGACACCTGGAGCCGTCTGTCCCCTCACACTGCGGGGGTCACCGCGTCACCGTGTGTCCGTGTCACGACCCAAGAAGTTTCATACAGCTGCCTCCACTTCGCCGTCAAACCACCAGCACAACTCCAACTGCTTCTACTTCCTGCTTGAACTTTCAAAATAAAATGTTTGTCACAAACTGCGAATTATGTCAGAGTCGACAGATTTCCTTTGCAGATGACCATGTTCCTATAATGTGTACATCACAGCAACCAGGAATAGTTTTCCTTTAAAATAGGTTTCCTTTAATGTGGCTTTGTGTGTGTGTTCATATGTGGAAAAGGGTAAAATAGCCGAGACTACTTCCTCCTCCTCTCTAATGTTGATGTATGACGTCACAGCCACCTGACACTATTGATCAGTGCCTTGACTCAGAGCAAAACAGACACAAAACATGAAAGGACACGTGTTAATCAGAAGATTCTCTTTGTTGTCAAGCCTATGGCCACGGAGATGGCTGAAGATGCTGAAGATGCTTGAGATGCTGAAGATGGCTGGAGATGGCTGAAGATGCTGAAGATGGCTGAAGATGCTGAAGATGCTGAAGATACTGAAGATGGCTGGAGATGCTGAAGATGCTGAAGATACTGAAGATGGCTGGAGATGCTGAAGATGCTGAAGATGGCTGGAGATGCTGAAGATGGCTGGAGATGCTGAAGATGGCTGAAGATGCTGAAGATGTCTGGAGATGCTGAAGATGCTGAAGATGTTGAAGATGCTGAAGATGGCTGGAGATGGCTGGAGATGCTGAAAATGGCTGGAGATGGCTGAAGATGGCTGAAGATGCTGAAGATGCTGAAGATGGCTGAAGATGCTGAAGATGGCTGGAGATGGCTGGAGATGCTGAAGATGTTGAAGATGCTGAAGATGGCTGGAGATGGCTGGAGATGCTGAAGATGGCTGAAGATGGCTGAAGATGCTGAAGATGGCTGGAGATGCTGAAGATGCTGAAGATGGCTGGAGATGGCTGGAGATGCTGAAAATGGCTGGAGATGGCTGAAGATGGCTGAAGATGCTGAAGATGCTGAAGATGCTGAAGATGCTGAAGATGGCTGGAGATGGCTGGAGATGCTGAAGATGTTGAAGATGCTGAAGATGCTGAAGATGGCTGGAGATGGCTGGAGATGCTGAAGATGGCTGGAGATGCTGAAGATGGCTGAAGATGGCTGAAGATGGCTGAAGATGGCTGGAGATGCTGAAGATGCTGAAGATGACTGGAGATGCTGAAGATGCTGAAGAGAATAACACTTGAATAAAATAACATTTGGCCTGAACAAACTACACTGCTGCTACACTTCTTTTTATTTAATTGTATAGGTGCATTATCGCTATGTGCACTAAATGACAAATCACTTTACATCCTTTAACACCGGATTACGTTACATGACATTACAGAAACCGGCTGAACGTTAAGGTCCAAGCCAACCGTTTGTCACAAGTTCATGTGAAACCAGGAGACGCTCAGACGTTCACCAAAGTAAAATGTTCATGTTTGAGTCAACTGAGCTAAGCAGCTGGTGATGTCATAAAAGAAATATGTGAACGTCAACGCGGGGCAGAACTGGAAATACAGGATATACCTCAACAGGTGAAAGTAAAAGTTAGTCAGAGTGGTCGAGGCAGACGACAGTCAACACACGTCTCACAACACTGAATCTCAAGGCCAACAATCAGACTCTAGAACGCTGGTGAGTAGAAGGTCGAGTAATGGTCGAGTATCTCGGTTGAAGAATTCTTCACTTACAGTTTTAATCTTTACGTCGTCAGCGTGTCGACATGTCTGCTGCCAGACACCGGAGATCTGAGGATCAGTTTCGCTGCGCCATCTGTCTGGACGTGTTCACCGAGCCGGTCAGCACGCCGTGTGGACACAACTTCTGCAAAGACTGCATCACTCGGCACTGGGATATGAACGTCCCCTCGCAGTGTCCCATGTGTAAGGAGGTGTTCTGCTCGAGGCCTCGCTTACAGGTCAACAGGCTCATCTCGGAGATGGTTGCTCAGTTCAGACAGGAAGCTGATGAAGGAGCGGAGGCTGATGTTCAGCAGCTGATCCAGAGGAGGCGGCTGAAGATTGAACAGATCCAGCACTCAGTGGAGATCAGTAAAGATGCTGCAGAGAGAGAGGGAGCAGAAGGCCTTCAGGTCTTCACAGCTCTGAAGGAGTCTGTGGACAAAGGTCTGAACGAGCTCCTGACGGAGATCGAAGACAAACAGAGCAGCACAAAGAAACAGGCTGAAGACGTCATCTCAGAGCTGGTGGTGGAAATCTGTGAGCTGGAGCTGAGCTCTCTCTCTGAAGACCACCTCCACCTTCTCCAACGCCTCCCGTCCCTGACAGCTGCTCCCCCCAACAAGGACTGGACAGAGGTCAGGGTCCGACCACCATCATATGAGGGGACAGTGCTGAGAGCTCTGTCTCAGCTGGAGGAGGCACTAGGTCGAGAGATGAAGAAGCTGAGTAAGGCTGAGCTGAAGAGGGTCCAGCAGTTTGCAGTGGACGTGACCCTGGATCCTGACACAGCAAATCCCAGGCTCAATCTGTCTGCTGATGGAAAACAAGTGGAATATGGAGGCATGAGGAGGAATCTACCAGAAAACCCAGAGAGCTTCTCTGATTCTCACAGCGTGTTAGGAAAACAGAGCTTCTCTTCAGGCAGATTTTACTTTGAGGTTCAGGTGAAAGGAAATTCCGAGTGGACTTTAGGGGTCGCCAGAGAGTCGGCCAAAAGGAAGGGGATCATCACACTGAGGCCTCAGGAAGGTTACTGGACAGTATGGTTGAAAAAGGTGAGCAGATCTCTGCTGGGCCCTGCAGGACGTTTCTCTCTCAGGCCAGAGCCTGAGAAGGTCGGGGTGTTTGTGGATTATGACCAGGGTCTGGTCTCCTTCCATGATGTAGATACTGCAGCTCTGATCTTCTCCTTTACTCACTGCTCCTTCAAGGAGAAACTCCACCCGTTCTTCAGCCCCTGTGACAGTGGCTCCTCGCCCCTGATCATCTGTCCTGTCAGTCAAACTGCCTGATACACCAGCGACAACGAAAACACCCATTCACTTATTCGTTTACATCGTCATTATAAATGAATGAAGTCAATGTTAATGAATCTACCAGTGATCATGTTTTTACGACTAATGCATAGATGATTTTATATGAATGTGATTAATATGATCTCTGATTATTGATTGATTGATTGATTATAACTATACCTCAGTTGTATTTAACAGAACCTTCATTTTAACCTGTTTAACCTGTCTTCTTTCACTGATAATATCGCTGACCGCACATTTCCATCTGACATTCAACCGGAAGTGTATCGTTTCCATGGTAACTTTGCTTTCCTGTGCATTTCCGGTGTGAAAGTCTGTGAAACTATCTGTCTATCTATGTCTATATGTCTGGGGAAAAAACCATATGTATTTTATGGGTCTTTGCTGTGTGTCCCGTCAAATGAAGACAAAAAGATTCCTGTTACTTTCCTGTTTAGCGCAGCTGCTACTGTATTATTTTGTGAGCGGAAGCTGGTGTGACGCAGTGCCGCAGCATTGACAGCGGTGATGCTGAGGAGAGAGCATCCTCCGCCGCAGTCAGGCCGCTGACGTCATGTCGCTACCGGTAATGTCACCTGGACCGTGAGGTCGCTCCGCTCCCGGCGTCCCCCGCCTCAGCCGGTGTCCTCTGCCTCGGCCGGTGTCCTCTGCCTCAGCCGGTGTCCTCTGCCTCGGCCGGTGTCCTCTGCCTCGGCCGGTGTCCTCTGTCTCCGCCGCGCAGCGATGGTGGATTTGTCCGACAGCTGTGCGGTGACGCCCGGACACAGCAGACCGGGACAGGTCGCCGGTAGCAGCGGGAAGAAAACGTCGAAAAAATCCAGAACGAGACGAGGAAAACGGGGCCGAAGAAGAAGAAACAAAAAGAACAACGGAAACAACAAAACGCCGCCACCGTATTTACCACCGGAGGTAGCTACCGGCCTGTAGCCGGAGATTAGCTCCCACCCCCTGCTAACGGGTTAGCCTGCTAACGGGTTAGCCTGCTAGCTAATGCTGAAGCTGCTTTCCGCTGAATTTCCACAGTAATAAGACATGAACATTATTCATAACTCGCTAGTGTCCGTTACAGTTACAGTTACACTTACAGTTACAGTTACCGTGTCAGTGTTTACACCGGAAACTGAACGCGGTAAACGCATCACGTCAACTCCTCAACATATCTAAAGAATGAAAATATAATTCTATCAGCGGATAAAACGCTGAGTCTATCGATGATCGATAGTTTCTCATCTGATCTAATGATGATCGGTCAATAATTCGGCTTATTCGACAACAACAACAGGGTTCGATCTACAACGTTATTATTATTGTTTACTTTTATCCGCTGGTGAAGACGTGGAGAACAGACATATAAACATATTATTATGATGACGTAATGACGTCATACGTCATGTTATTCACTGAGCAGGGGATGAATGAGGTTTTATTTGAGCATCAACTTAACCACATGTTTATGATCATCCACCCCCCACCCCCCACCTGTCCTGCCTACAACTGTCCATAGGACACTGGACATTCAGATGATCAACAAAGACAGGGGCGTCCACACACTTTTGTCCACTTCGTGTGTATGTGTGCGACATCAGTTGGTTGTTAACTGACCTCATCTCTTTTCTTTTGTTTTCCAGGCAGAAGAAGGAAACATTGAGTATAAGGTAACTGAATCCACACATGATGGTCTTGTTCTCTGACCTCTGACCTCTGACCTTTGACTGGACTGTGACAACAGAGATTCCAGTTCTCTGCAAAAACAAATCAAGTCAGTTACAAGTGTTTCATCTGAAAAACCTCCGTTTTTTTAATCAGCTTGTCCACTGAAATAATGGATATTTGTAGTTCAAATATGAGCAGCATTCTATTTATTTTGGTAGGAAGTGCATTTGTGTGTTTGTGTGAAGGTAGATTTTGTCACAGTTTATTGAATGTGGACGCATTCGGCAATGCACCGAATCCTGTTTTCTATCTGTCTGGAAACAACAGGAGAAGAAGGAGAGTTTTATTCATTAATTTCAATAATAAGACTGAGTAATGGAGGATGACAGAGAACCTGAACCAGAGAACATCAGAGAACATCACAGTGTCTAAACTCAACTCACAGATGCTTTTCAGATGTTGTTGTTTTGATATTAACGAGTCCATGCAGGACATTTTACCTGTTGTGTCGTCGCTCTCTGACGGTGTAGCTGAAGCTGGTGAACCCCACTCAGTATCGCTTCGAGCATCTGGCCACGCAGCTGAAGTGGCGCCTGCAGGAGGGCCGCGGCGAAGCCGTCTACCAGATCGGCGTGGAGGACAACGGTCTGCTGGTCGGCCTGACTGATGCCGACATGACGGCCTCACTCAAGACCCTGAAGAGGATGGCAGAGAAGTAGGTCACCATGTGTGTGTGTGTGTGTTTCATCTTCCTCTGCCACATTACACAGTAACATAACAAACAGGAAGTCCACTTCCTGAAGCAGGTTTCCCCTTAATAACAAACAAAACCCACACGTTTCAACCTGGAAGACATTTTGAACATGGTCAGTAATTTTTCTCGGAGGCAGTTTGTGCCTCGTGTGGTCAAAAGACAGAAAACAGCTGATATTATTCTGGCTGTGTTTTTGTCTCGTCAGAGTCGGGGCTGACATCACTCTCCTCAGGGAGCGCGAGGTCGACTACGACTTGGACAGAAACGCGCGGAAAATTGCAGAGGTCCTCGTTCGCAAAGTTCCTGATGATCAGCAGGTAAGATTGTGTCCTCCAGGTTCGTCCCCGTGAAGCCTGATGAGAGCCGAGCAACCTGAAGCTCATAGCAAACGCAATCCCTCTCTTTGTGGACGGGGACAGTTCCTGGACCTGCGGGTGGCAGTGCTGGGGAACGTGGACTCCGGCAAGTCGACACTGTTGGGCGTCTTGACGCAGGGTGAGCTGGACAACGGCCGCGGCAGAGCACGACTCAACCTCTTCAGACATCTGCACGAGATCCAGACGGGACGCACCTCGAGTATCAGCTTTGAGATCTTGGGCTTCAACAGCAAAGGAGAGGTGATCGCACATACGCCAGACAGACAGACAGACAGACAGACAGACAGACAGACAGATCAGCACATTGCTGCTTCCCAGAGGACAAACCCATCCCGTCATGTCTTACAGGTCGTAAACTACAGCGAGTCTCGGACAGCTGAGGAGATCTGCGAGAGCTCCTCCAAGATGATCACCTTCATCGACCTGGCCGGACACCACAAGTATCTGAAGACCACCATCTTCGGCCTCACCAGCTACTGCCCAGACTTCGCCATGCTGGTGGTGAGCGCCAACACCGGCATCGGTGAGCTGCAGCCACAGTCCTCACGTGACAGGAAGCAGCAACAGGAGATGTCACTTCATGAAGAACATTCTTGAGATGAAATGTTCACAGTGATGTTGATTTCCGGGTTGTTTCAGTCTGAAGGTTCAGTGAACTGTGGTTCTCCAAACTGTGAAATGATTCACATCAAATCCTAAAACGAGTAGTAAACGGATTGGTTTCTTGGAGGACTTCAGACTGGTTGATCTTCTCAGCAGGAGACAGATCAACATGTCATCATCAATGTAACTGTAAAATAAATCAGTGTAAATGCAGTGGTAGTCACTGATACCTGTCACCTGGCGTCTGGGTGATGACATCGTGCTTCTCCTCTCCCTCCAGCTGGAACCACACGAGAGCACCTGGGCCTCGCCATGGCGCTGAAGGTTCCCATCTTCATCGCGGTCAGTAAAGTGGACCTGTGCTCCCGCGGCACCGCAGAGCGAACCGTCCGACAGCTGGAGCGAGTCCTGAAACAGCCGGGCTGCAACAAGGTCCCGATGGTGGTGTCGAACCCTGACGACGCCGTGACGGCCGCACAGCAGTTCACTCAGTCTGCGTGGTGGGTACACACAGTACACACAGTACACACAGTACACACAGTACTGATACTGTCACTAATACTAATACCTATAGTACTAATACCACTACTGCGCCTAGTTCTTTGACCCCCACACCCACAACAACAATACAACTCTGACAGCACATAGACAGGTCAAAGGTCATGCCCTTATGTGGGAGAAGACGCTGCCCACAAACATCAACAAGTCTCCCTGTAAACAAAGTACAACAGAGAAAAAAAACACAAACACCTGTCAAAAAAGTTTGGTGTGTGTGTGTGTGTGTGTGTGTGTGTGTGTGTGTGTGTCGATGAGTGCAGCATCACACCGATCTTCATGCTGTCCGCTGTGTCTGGAGAGAGTCTGGACCTCCTGAAGGTCTTCCTCAATATACTTCCTCCACTGAGCAACAGCAAAGAGCAGGAAGAGCTGATGCAGCAGCTCACTGAGTTCCAGGTACGCGCACGCGCGCGCACACACACACACACACACAGTACAACCTTCTACATAGTTTGGATAAATCATTAAAAGAGTTCTGACAGATGGAAGAATAAATAAGAAAAAACTGCATCAGTATTATAAACCACTGACTGGAGTTTTCCTTCACGCGCCTGCAGGTGGATGAGATCTACTCCGTTCCAGATGTTGGGACTGTGGTTGGAGGAACTCTGTACAGGTCCGCTCTCACCTCACTGTTTGGAAAGTCACATGGTCTTAATGCTGTTGTTTCAATGGTAGATTTTATTGACACGAGACATCATCTGTTTAAATAATGTGCTCATGTGAAGAGTTCATACAGTACAATACTGTGTGTGTGCGTGTGCGTGTGTGTGTGTGTGTGTGTGCGTGTGTGTGTGTGTGTGTGTGCAGTGGCGTGTGCAGGGAGGGTGAGCGGCTCGTGGTCGGGCCGACAGACGAGGGCCGTTTCCTGCGGTTGAAGGTTGGCAGCATCCAGAGAAACCGCTCGGCGTGTCGGGTGCTGAGAGCAGGACAGGCCGCCACGCTGGCTCTGGGGAACTTTGACCGCTCGCTGCTGCGCAAGGTCAGAGGTCATGTGGTCTGAAGACTGCATGTAGATGCTTCAGAGCTGGTGCACCTCGATCTAATTATTTGATTTAGTCCTCATCATCGTCAGATATTCTAAACAAGGAGTTTTTTTGTTGTTGTTTTGGCCAAATCGTTTTTTTGTTGTTTTTTTTTAAACACATTAAGACGTAAAGTTTCGAGACTGAAATGTTTAGTCTGAAAACCTGCGTTTGAGGTGCTTTGATGTTAGCTGACGTCTGATTGGTCCTGGCAGGGCATGGTGATGGTCAGTCCCAAGATGAACCCCACCATCTGCTGTCAGTTTGAAGCCGCCATTGTCCTGCTCTTCCACGCCAAGACTTTCCGCCGAGGGTCGCAGGTCACGGTGCACGTAGGCAACGTCCGGCAGACGGCCACAGTGGAGTGCCTTCATGGAAAGGTTTGTAGATGGTGGCAGAGCAGAGAGTCACATCTCCTCTTTCACTCTGACCATATCACCCCCCCCCCCCCCCCCCCCCCCCCCCTGGCTGCTGCAGGACGAGCTGCGTACAGGTGAGAGAGCAGTGGTTCGCTTCCGCTTCATCAAACACCCTGAATACCTGCGGCTTGGTGCCAAGCTGCTCTTCAGAGAGGGCGTCACCAAGGGCATCGGTCACGTCAGCCGCCTGCTGCCCCCCTTCCAGAACCAGAACCAGAACCACGACCAAAACCTGCAGGAGCATTAAGTCGACAGATGTCGAATCAGACGTCAGTGCTCTGATCGGGTTCTCACCTCGTCACATGTCGCCAAATGAATCCGCCTGTCCTGGATCCGTAGTCATTTCCTCATCTGCTCGTGCTGCAGTGTCATAGTCCGACATCATCGCCGTCATCTTTCTCCCAGCAGATCTGCGTGTCTCGAGTTAAAGCGGGCTGACCTCCGTGACCCCAGTGGATGACAGCAGGGCTGGTTAATCTGATTAAAGAGGCTGGTTTTCATCAGTGTCGTGTGAAGACAGCGGGATCAGAGGAAAGATGCTGCACAGGAAGCAGTGGTCCGTGCTCCTCCTCAGCACCTTCATAGGCTGCGGAGGTGAAGCGTGAAGATGGATGCTGGAACAGAACCTGCAGGTTTGCAGGCAGATTCATGAAGGAAAGAGCCGAAATGACTCCTTCCTGTTTTTAGAGAATGTTTTTAAAATGACTCTCGATGTCCCAGGCTTCACTCACACACACACAGCAAGAGTTTAGCTCATCTGAAGTGTACTGATCATTTTTATACAAGGTGGGAAAAAAAGCACCATCTCATTGTGTCCTGACACTGTGACTGTTTTTGCACTTTATTCTGTTTTAGTCCCTGGTGTGCAGTCAGACACAGGTTGGGACGCTTTGTTTCTGGCTGCTCAGGCGTGAAGATGAGAGATTTCATACATGACAGAGTTATGGTTGATGTACAGTGCACAGGGTTGTGACATCATCGTTATTCAGCTCCTGCACTCACAGGCAAATACATTTTTCATCTTTGTCTCGGGTTTGTTCTGACCTGCTCCTGTTTGCAGTGATGTATTCAAGTTGTGCGTTTGATGTGCGTTTTTGCAGCTGATCATAACCTGCATGCTGGACTCTTCTTTAACATGGACAATCTGCATCTCATGAAGTCAAGAGTCCAACAGGTCGGACTTTTCCTGACGATCTGTGCATCTGTGAACCTAAACGTCCAGTGGACTTGTTGTTGACCTGCACTTTCGGTTCCGAGTCTGCATGTGTTCCGGAGACGTGATGATGTGAGGTCAAAGTTCAAGACAGCCTCACAACTGAACGTTTAGGCGTTAGCGTGAATCTGTCACATTGTTTTTCCTGCCTGTCCCTCTGACACCTGAATAAAGGACTACAGATAAAATGACACGCGTTTCAACATCTCGTCTGTCCACTGGTTGTAGATTTGAAACAGACATGCAGCTCGTATAAGCTGATCAGTCTTTTATTTTGAAAAATGTTAGCATCTAGATGATGAACTTTACATCGTGATAGTTTGATGCAGAAATCAACATATATCAACTGATGCTGGATGTTTAAATCAAACAGAGTATCTGACTTGTTCATCTTTAAGAACTGACAAGACAAACTTTATGCTACATGAGAAAAAAACGAATCAAATAAGTATTTTTTAAAAAAAGGACAATCCTTCAACACACATTCGGTCAAATTGGTTTCAGGCCTTGACAGAAACAGGCGTCAAGTGAGTGGCCTTTTAATCCACAGGTGAAATGACAGCCCGCGGTCAGGTGATGTCTGGCACTCACCTGCGTGAGGCTCCTGAGGTGGATCAGTCAGGCTTCAGTAAAGACCAACACTTTGTGTCTCTGACATTCTTTGTGCTGAGTCTAAAGGCAGTTCACAAAACATCTGTCTTCGTCCCCGTTGACCGTGTCCAGCGGTGAAAAGACTCCGGGGACATCTGGCGTCGTCATCAGGCGGCGAGTTAAGCCAGGCTCCTCTGCCGCGGCCTGACCCTCAGATACAGCTGTGGAATGAAGAGAGATTCTCATGAGACACTCAATCTGAGCTGCAGGTCAAAGTTCAGATGAAGGTGACTGGTCGGCTCTGGTCAGACGTCGCTGCTCTGTTTACATTAATGAGCCACAGTATCTGTAGTAAGATGGGGGGAGGGAGGGGGGCGCTCACCCCCAGCAGGTTACGGGGGATGTAGCCCTCATGGTCGCCACATCTCGCCCACCACCACTCGCTCTCCACCTCGTCCTCTCGTCGCAGCACCGTCATGCAGTCCCCCTCGCTGAAGCGCAGCTCGTCCTCGCTCTGAGGCTCGTAGTCCCACAGGGCGTAGACCACGCCGCGGTTCATCACGCCCATCTTCTCCTGAACACCTGCACCGACAAGCAGGAGAGAAGAACAGCAGGAGGAGGTTCAGTGAGGAACTCCTGGAGGACCTTCTCCATCACAGAGAGGTTCTGCTCATTAAACACAAGCACAGGTTCTTGTGCCTCACCATAGAGGAACTGGGAGCACTGCGCGTATCCGTCCTCCATCTCCTCACATTTGTCTGCAGCTGTCTGCATGTCACTGTAGGTGGCAGCAAACACGGCTGCCCCCGACTCCACCAGGAACTTACACGCCTGAACGTTGTTACACGAGGCGGCGCAGTGAAGCGGCGTCCTGGAGACCAGGAGGGAAACAGTCATGAAAACACGTCCCTGACGCTGACTCGACGTCAGAGCCTCAGACTGGACTCAGACTCACCAGCCGTCGCTGTCTGCCGCGTTGACGTTGACGCCAAACTGAACCAGGAACTTGACAATCTCAGTGTGGCCGGCGCACACGGCGTTGTGCAGCGCCGTGATGCCCTCGTCGTTCGGCATGCTCGGGTCGTCCACCTGCAAACATGGCGACACCAAGAGCTGAAGTACGTCTGGGGACGAGTCCTGTCTTCCCCCAACATCAACACACAAAGTAGATTTCAGTGTCTGTGTGGTGACCTCCTCCCTGATGGATCTGTAAAGACCAGACATCCATGTGACTCACGTCGTAGATGACCCTCTGGACGAGGTCGTACTCGCCCTCCAGGGACGAGTCCAGCAGCAGGGCCAGGGGGTTGAACTTGACCCGCATGCCGTGGTCGATCCGGTCTGAGCCAGCTTTACGGAGGATCGTCCTCTTCCCCTGAGAAGACAGAGGAGACTTTTAGGTGAAATGAGCCTTTAAGAAGCGTGCAGAACAGAGTATATGTCGTCGTCACTCACAGGTGGCGCTGTGACCTGTCCTGTGACCTCTGGCGGCTGCAGGTTGAGGGCGTCATCACCTTGCTCAGCCTCGCCACAGCTGGGGTAAGGTGGCGGCGGGTACGGAGGGAAGTCCTCTGCAAAGTGGTCCTGCAGGACTTTGGACTGACACGTCTCCTCCTCCTCCTCCCTGTCCCCCAGTGGCGGGTACAGGGCGTGGCGGGCGGTGGGGTCAGGGATGGGTGACCGAGGAGGCAGGGGGGGCGGGGTCAGAGAGTCGTCTGGACCCTCAGAGAACAGCTGATCGAAGCCACCATCGCCAACAACTCCCGTCCCGTCCTCATGAAGCCCAGGCTGAACATAGACCGTCTCCATGGGGATGGTTTCCATGGCAGCCAGAGTGGTCTTCTGGTAGAGTAGCTTCTGGATGTTGGGACCAGCGGGGCCCTCGGGCTCCGTGATGGAGCTGCGTTTCTTCAGAGGCCGTGGGGCGTTGTGCAGCCGGCGCCGCAGGGCCTCCAGGTCGGCATCACTGGGGTTTCTGTGAGGGTTGGACAGGAAGGGGAGGAGCTTGGTGGGGCTGAGCGGTCGAGGGGCACCGCGTTCAGCTGCCTCTACCCGGACAGTTTT
This sequence comes from Trinectes maculatus, assembly GCA_016785345.1. Taxonomy (NCBI): domain Eukaryota; kingdom Metazoa; phylum Chordata; class Actinopteri; order Pleuronectiformes; family Achiridae; genus Trinectes; species Trinectes maculatus. The sequence continues at coordinate 109,178 of JAFBJQ010001154.1, forward strand.
GCCGTTGCCATGGCAACCATGGTCAGCCTCGCTCTTGTCGCATACAGGGGATGCAGAACTCACTGCGGCGTTATCTGAGGCAGCAGGCTGCTGCCCCCCACTGGCGGGGAGGATTGGTTTCCCATACACTGCAACAGAGACACGGACATCAGACACAAAGACATCACAACCAATCAGCTTCTCAAACAACCATAAACACAGCTTACACACACACACACACACACACACACATCTGCAGTGGCGCCTGACCTCGCGGCTGACTGCGGGGCAGCGTGCCCTTCCCGGGCAGCGCCACCTGCTGGGTGTACATGGAATAGATGGACGACGCTGCCACGGTCTGGGGCTTCTGCAGTACGGCAGCGGGTCCTTCTGGCAGTTCGGGGGTGAAAGGTCGCACGGCGGCAGCTGGAGGACTGTCCTGTTTGTTGGGCAGTGGCAGTGTGTTGCAGTGACCGGAGAGAAGTCCTGAAGCTCTCAGGTGGCTCCCGACCGCTCGCGCCTTCCCAGGGAACGTCCCCGTGCTGTAAGGAGGCCTGGAGAAGGTCGGTGGGCCGGATGAGGAGAGGGGTTTGGACTTAGTGGGAAGTGGAGGGGGCACAGCCGCCTTGGACAGACCTTTACCTGAGGGCTAAAACACAGAGTCAATAAAGGACTGGGTGTGTGTGTGTGTGTGTGTGTGTGTGTGTGTGTGTGGTGGTACCTGGTTGTCCCTGAACAGGTTCTCTGCATTGTGATTGGTCCGTGTGGGGACAGGGGGCGGGATGTCGAACCCGGGGACGCCACTCTGATCTGTGACCGTGTCGCCACCTACAGGAGGGAAAATCATCCTCATGAGACCACTGCCTTTCACTGCGCTGTTTATGAGACGAGCTGAGAACAGCAGAGATGATGTGCTGACGGACCAGAGCTGCGGCGGCGGCTGAGGGCGGACGTCCTCGGCAGCGTGGAGGAGCTGTAACCTCCACTGGACTCGCTGGGTTTGCTGCTGAAACCTGTGGACAGACAGGTGAAGTGAAGCTGGACAGAGGACGGACAGAGGACGGACAGATGGAGTGGACGTGCTCGTATACAGATGGTGTGCTGACCTGAGGCGGGTTTGGCTGGTCTGGGAGGAGGCTTCAGGCCCGGCTCCGGCGTGGGCAGCGTGGCCGTGCCGTCAGGGTACGCCGGCTTCACCAGCGCCTCCTGCCGGGCTGCCAGCAGGGGGCCCTGCGAGCTGGAAGAGGACTGGATGTATGGCCCCACCGCTGCCACCCGGGAGCCCAGGCCCTGCTGGGGCACGGCGCCATCTGAGCCCAGCTGCAGGGAACCAGAACATAGATACATATACACACATATACACACATATACACATACACATTTATACATATACACACATATACACACATATACACATATATACACACATACAAACATACACATTTATACATGTACACATTTATACATGTACACACACATATACACACATATACATACATATACACATACACATTTATACATGTACACACACATGTACACACACATATACACACATATACACACATATACAAACATATACACACATATACAAACATATACACACATATACACACACATATACACACATATACACATACACATTTATACATGTACACACACATGTACACACACATATACACACATATACACACATATACACACATATACGGTACACACATATACACACACATATACACATACATATACACACATATACACATATACACACATATACACATATATACACACATATACACATACACATTTATACATGTACACACACATGTACACACACATATACACACATATACACACATATACGGTACACACATATACACATGTACACACACATACACATTTATACACATACACACACATATACACACATATACACATACACATTTATACATGTACACACACATATACACACATATACACACATATACACACATATACACACACACATATACACATACACATTTATACACATACACACATATACACACATATACACATATGTGTGTACACAAATATAATCTTATCTTATACACATGTAACATCACATCTGTCACTTCTGACTGGACACAGGAAACACCTGGAGGTGCTGGAAACATCTGCGTGTCTGTGGTGACTCACAGGCAGGTTCTCCGTCTGCTGCAGCGCGGCC